>VMDO01002787.1:0-142812 GCA_007922755.1 Pedetes capensis | reverse complement strand
AATTTATTTTCTCAGAGTTCTGAAGGCTAGAAGGCCAAGATCAAGGTGCTGTCAAGTTGGATTTCTCTTGATGTCTCTATCCTCAGCCTGTAGATGGCTGTCTTCTTGCTATCCCCACATGATCTTTCCTCTATGCACCCACATCCTGGGCACCTTTTTCTTTTAATAAGAACACAAATCTTAATGGATTCTGGCCAACTCGTATGACCTATTTCACTATAATTGCCTCTTTAAAGGCCCTATGTCCAAACATAGTCATGCTGTGAAATTTGAGGGTTAGAGTTTCAGTATGCGAATTTGGAGGGATATAATTCAATCCATATCAACTTTCTAGGCTAGACTTCTCCAGAGGAAAGAACTGTGTGAGATTGAGAAGGAGGAAGCAAAGTGGAACCATTATTCTTTTTTTTTCCTTTTTAAAATTTCCTTTCTTAATAAATATTGATGGGGTACAGAGTAATACAGCATTTTGTTTCCATTATGCATCCATTGTATATGGTAACACTTTCATCAACTGACAAAATTTATGGTTAATATGTAGTAAAACTCAAATGTATATTTTTATTATATTCCCTTATTTTCCAATTTACATTGTTTATATTGTGATTATCCTTTCTCCCTATATCTCTCTACAATGCCTCCCCTCCCCATCCCACCTTCTGTAGTCTTTGCTTCCCTCTGCTAGTTCCCTCCCTTCTTTCTACTTTTTATGTTATCCCTTCTTCACTAAGTTTAATTGTGCATTTTTTATATATCAACTTATGTATAGGATTTTTTCTTCCTTTAGTAAGATTCCGCTCCCACATGTGAGTGAGAATATATGATATTTCTCTTTTTGAGCTTGTGTTTGCTTAAGATGGTGTTCTCCAGTTCCATCTGTTTTGCTACAAATGATATTATTTGATTTTTTCATTGTTGAGCAGTACTCCATTGTGTATATGTACAATAATTTTTTAATCCACTCTTCTATTGATGGGCACCATGGTTGGTTCTGTATCCTTGCTATTGTAAAAAGTGCTACATTGAATATGGAGATGCACATGTCTCCATGGTATGATGATTTGTTTCCCTTTGGAACCATTATTCTTAGAGGTTGTTTTGTCCATCCAGTAGTGCTGGCTTCACAAACCTCTCCATGACCTTCTACTTTGTCCTCATGCCAGGTCCCTCAAAGTTACAGTGGCTTCTCCAACTTCTTCACCCACCTCTGTACTTTGGGCTAAAGTCATTAGTGAATTTCTTTTCTGATTTTCGGATTGCAGTCTTTTACACTTCCACCAGCTCCTCAGCTCTACCCACATACTTATGAAACCCAATTCCTATATCAAATCTTTGTTGTACTAATGTTCAGGGAGTTGGCTATTTTTGTGATAATAAGATATGTATACTTTGAGTGATAGGGATAATGGGAACATCTTTTGATATTTATTACAAGTCCCTTTCAATCATATTTGAGTTTATGCTGATGCAGTGACTCTCTCTACCCCTCAGATAGCCTCAGGATGATGACTGGCTGCCAGAGTAACCAACCATGAGATTACAGTGTTGGAACTTTCCTCCCCACCCCAGACCTCCAGGAAATGGAGAGGCCTGATGTTGAATTTTATCACCAATAGCCAGTGGTTTAATCAACAATGCCTACATAATACAGCCTCCAATTAAAAGCCCCTAAAGCATGGGGTTGAGAGCACTTCCAAGTTGGTAAACACATTGGTGTTTTGGGAGCGTGTCAGCCTTATGCTCAAAAACAGTGTAGAATCTTCCTGCCCACCTCTCCCACTCAGTACTTGCCTAAGCTGCTTCTCCATTTGGCTATTTCTGTGGTATAGACTTTATACTAAGCTGATAATTGTAAGTAAAATGCTTCCTAGGGTTTTGTGAGAGGTTCTACCAAATTGTGTTGTTGTTGTTGTTGTTGTTAGGTGCTGTCGAGTTGGTATCCGACTCATAGCGACCCTCTGTACAACAGGGAAACACTATTGTCAGTGCTTCTCTGCTGTTCATAGGGTTTTCAATGGCAGATTGATTTTTGGGGGGAGGGGGTTGCCAGGTCCTTCTCCCAAGCCTAAAGCACCTGGTGTTCCCAGGCAGTCTCCCATCCAAGTACTAACCAGGCCCGACCCTGCTTGGCTTCCAAGATCTGACAGGATCGGATTCCACAGGGCTATGGCTGCAGGCTCTACCAAATTATCAAACATAAAAAGGCAGTTAGGAACTCCTAATATATAACCAGTTGGTTAGAAGTACAGGTGAAAACTTGGGGCTTGCAAATAATGCCTAAGGCAGGGCAGTCTTGTGGGGATGAGCCCCTAACCTGTGGGGTCTGTGCTAACTCTGAGTGGTTAGTGTCAGAATTGAAATAAACTAAAGGACACCTTATGGGAGAAGGACAGGGCAATCCAGTCCCAAAGCAATCCCAAAACAATCAGCCATTGAAAACTCTATGAGGGTCGCTATGAGTCAGACCTACTCAAGGGCACCTAACAACAACAAAGGACGCCTTTGGCTGGGGTTTAGCTCAGTTGGTAGAGTACTACACTGCACTCTCTGAGGCCCTCAGTTCAACCTCCAGCACCACAAAGAAGGGAGGAAAGATGTGGCAATTCACTCCCAAAACAATCAGCCATGAAAACCCTATGAGTCTCGCTATGAATTGGACCCAACTTGAGGGCACCTAACAACAACAACAACATAGGACCCCTAGTTGGTGTTCAGAGAATTGGAGAATTGGTTACTGGTGTGAAAAAGAAAAACATACATTTCGTATCAAAAGCATTGTGAGTAAAAATGGACCAATCGTCCTAATCAACCTTGGTCTGATATAGGAACAAAGCAATTAGTTTGAAAATGTAGTTTTAAAAGAGAAACATTTATTTTTTAGGCAATTGAGGCATTGAGGCAATATTAATTTTGCCTCAATGAAATCAAATAGTTTAAGGGGAAATTTGTTTTTATGTAGGAAGTTATTTCAGCTAATAAATGAAGAAGGAATGATAGAATATCATCATTTCTCAATTCCTAATAAAGTAATGGATTAGAAGAGTGATCATCAACAGCTGCTTGCAGCTCAGAAACAGAGGCAGCTAGACATTACGTATCTTTTGAAAGACGGATATAACACTATCTAATCAATGGTCTTATCTCTCCTTTCAAAAAATGAAATAAATTTGAACAAATTCTAATTTTAACTTCCAATGTACAGAAAACACAGGAGACAAAAGAACATTTCAAATACCACCACACGTAAGCAATAAACAAAACCCACAATGAGGAAAATTCTTTTTTAAAAAGAATTGTTATTTCTAATCATAATGTGTGGCTCTTATCTGGAATTAAATTAAATGTGGTTTTTCCCTCAACAAGAAAAATTATATGCCAAAGAAATGGAGAGAAAAATCAGCTTCAAAATGACATGAGAACCATTCAGAGTCTAAAGATGTTGATCTCATAGAAGTAGAAAATGGTTGGGGAGATAGGGTAATGAGAAGAGATTGATCAGTGGCACCAAGTAACAGCAGATAAGAGGACTTAGTTCTGCTATTCTGCACAGCAAGGTGACTATAATTTATAATAATGTACTATATAATACATATGTGTATATGTGTGTGTGTAGATATAGATATAGACATAGATATAGATATAGGTATAGATATACCAATGCCTGCAGCCATACCCCTGTGGTGCCCAATCCTGTCAGATATTGGAAGATAAGCAGGGTCGGGCCTGGTTAGTACTTAGATGGGAGACCGCCTGGGAACACCAGGTGCTGTAGGCTTGGGAGAAGGACCTGGCAACCCACTCCCAAAAAACAATCAACCATTGAAAACTCTATGGATAGCAGAGAAGCACTGACAGTAATGTTTTGTCTGTTGCTCATAGGGTGGCTAATAGTTAGACATGGACTCGACAGTACCTAACAACAACATATATCTCAATATACTTAAAAGAGGACATTTTGAATGTTCTCAGCATAAAGAAGTGAAGATATCCTCCTCATAAAGAATAAAAGATTCTTTTGAGCTGAAAAAGAGAGAAGTCAAGCAACAAAGTCAGAACTATTAGGAGATGAGAGAGAGAAGCCATAGGACCTGAAGAATTGGCAGGACAGACGTTTTGGCAGCTTCTGGTGGCAGAGAACCAGAGGGCTCAGAATGGTTTTTGAGGAACACATGTAGAAAATGCTTTAATGTTCTTCAAGAATTTGAGGAGGTGAACATGAGCAATGGACAATGAAATGCGTGTGTGGAAATGTCATAATGAGACCCATTAACTTGTGCACCAAAAATTGCTAATAAAATAAGATTATCGGGGAAAAGGAATTTACAGTGAAAAATAGAACCCTCTTTTAATTTAAAAAAAAATCCATGTGATAGCACGCCCTGTAACATAGGAAGGAAAAAAAAAAGAATCCAGGATGAACTTTGCCTTAAGACATGTGTTCCTTAGTGAAGGGAAAGGCCATTTCTGTTGCTGAGGAAGGCAGGGTATGTTTTCAGCTTCCTGTTACTGAAACACATACCTGAGATAATCAACTTGTAAGAGAAATGGTTGATTTGGGCTCACAGTTTTAGAAGTTCTAGTCCTGCAGTGAGGCAGCACATCATGGCTGCAGTGAAGTAGCACATTTTGGCTGGGAGTGCAGAGCAGAGCAAACGCTTCACAGCTGACAGACAGGAATGGAAGGAGCAAGAGACCAGTGTTCCACACACCCCTGTGAAGCCACTCTGTCAACGATCTAATGCATCCCACTAGGCCTCCCCTCTTAAAGGTTTCCACCCTCCAAATCATGTTAAGCTAGGAACCAAACCTTTAAAGCATGGGCCTTTTAGTCCAGCGCAGTGGTGCACCCCTGTAATCCCAGTGACTCAGGAGTCTGAGGCAGGAGAATTGCAAGTTCAAGACCAGAGACAGTCTGCATAATTTAGCAAGACCCTGTCTCAAAAAGTGAAAAAATGGGGTGGGGGTGCAGCTCAGTGGTACAGCACTTGCAAAGCATGCAGGCGCAAAGCCCTGGGTTCAACCCCAGTACCGGGGAAAAATACATTAATTAATTAAAAAATAAAAATAAAACATGAGCCTTTGAAGCACATGCCAGAGCCAAACTAGAGCCCAGCAGATGAAGACAGACATCGGGCAGGGTTTGGTTACAAAAATACAGGTTTCCACAGGTACCCAGGTGTAAAGGAAACCATTTAAGAATGAAGACCCTACACCACTGTAGGGAGAACTGGGGGTGCTTATATGGGGGATCCACACAGCAGACAAGGTGGAGCTCAGCCTGACACAAGTCAGAACGTTTCAAAAGCCCATGGAAAAGCTGCTGCAGTTTTCAAAAATCTCAGGTTGTAGGCGTGAAGACTCCCCAGAAAGACGCCATGAGTCCTCCATTCACTTGATGACAGCCTGCACCTGCCTACAGAGAAGAACAGGGGCATCTCCTCTTCTGCTTTCTGACTTGTGTGCTGTGGTAGTTTCTCTCACTTGGAAATTCTAAACACGGACCCTTCAGAGACAGAGATCCCAGGAAGTGTAGTTCCCATCTTCTCTTAGGCAATGCAGAAGAAGGTGTTGGTGATGCTGTGTGGATGATACAAAATTCAACAAAAATAGGGGAGATTAGAGAGACTCAAATTTCTGTTTTCTTCATACCGTGGCTTTATTCATAGTAACATATATGAGACTAAAAATAAGAATAAAAGGCTGAGTAGACATATACTTTCAAGTCCTTAGCATATAGATGTATTTGTATTATTTGCTATTGCTATATAACAAATTACTCCAAACACAGCTTAAAACAACACTCATTAATTAGTGCATCATTCTGTAAGACTCTGGTAGAGGATGTCTGAGCTCTACTTAGGATCTCACAAGGCCAAATTAGGCTGTCAGTTGAGCTCATTTCTGATCCAGAGATGCTGTGGGTGTGGGGTGGGGACTACTTACTAACTTACTACTGCAATTCTTGGTGAAACTCAACTCCTTGGAGTCTTAGGCTTGAGATCCCCATTACCATGTGCTGCCAGCTGGAGGATGCTCATATTTTTTAGTATCCATGCTCAGTCCTTGCCTCATGGACAACTCTATCTTTAAGGTAGCGAATGTACATTGAAACTTTCTCATTCTTCAAATTTCTGACTCTTTTAGAGGCCAATTAGAGAAAATTATCTCATTTAATAGGCCCCTGTAATTAAGGAAAGTCTCCCTATCTAGTTTCCTATCCTATTTTCCTATAGGAAACTAGGAAAGTTTCCTATCATAACTGATTTGGGACCTCAATTACACTGGCAAATTTTTGTTTGATTGACTACCTAGAGAAGACATCTGTACACTACAGGTCAGGGGTATTGAAGAGCATCTTAGAATCCAAACTACCACAGCATCAAAGCTAAGGGGATAAAGATATATCAGTCCCCTTGTGTTGCCCTCACAAATTGAGTGCCTTAAAAATCATGAAGTTCTTGCCTCATAGTTTTGGAGGCTAGAAGTCTAATATCAAAATGTCAGCAGGGTCCTGCTCTCTCTGAGACTCCCAGTAGAATCCCTCCTTTCCTGTTCTCATTGCTGGTGCTGACATTCCTTGGCTTGCAGTTCCATCCCTCCATCCCTGCCTCTTTCATCATATGGACTTCTCCCTGTGTTCTCAGTCCAAATTTCCTTCTTATCATCACATATCATATTGAATGGGGGCCTATCCCAATCACCTTACTAATCTGATTGCATCCACAAGGATTCTTTTTCCAAATAAGGTCACATTTATCAGTATGTTGGATTTGACTTCAGTATAACCTTTTTAGGGGATAAAATTGAACCCATAACAGAAAGTAGCCTAGAGGATAAGGGAAAATAGAGATGTGGATGGGTTTTTGAACATTCTAATATTTATATAATTAAAGAATTAATTGAGACAGGGTAGGAGGAAAACCTGAACAGAATAATGTCCTAGAAGACAACTAAAGATGCACCAATAAGGGAGTATGAAAAACTCTCCCAAATGCAGTTAATAATTTGAGTAAGATAAGGGCTGAGAAATTGATTGAGCAAGTGGAATCTGTTGATGACTTTTAAAAAGCAATTACAATGAAGATGGAAATAACAAAGCATAATTAGAATCAGATAAAAGAGAATGGAGGATGAGAATAGTCAAATAATGGCACAAGCAACCTTATTATTATTATTATTACAAGAAGAATTTCCAATGCTTCTTGTTATATATGACTAATTGACATTTCTGATTTTATATATCAATCATACTTACATTTGATAATATAACATTCTAAAAATTTATCCTCTTCTGCCAAGAATTCTGACCTAGAATTTCCAGCCAACATGTTAAAACAGAAAGCATGCATCAGAGATGTCGTTTAGAGAAAAATATTGTTCCTACAGTAATAAGATTAGATATCTAGAAACTATAACAGAATTCATCAAAAAATGTCTTGAAGCTTATGAAATAACAATAAAATGGCCCAATACAAGATCACTACCCACAGATGAATAGTTGATACACACACACACACACACACACACACACACACACACACACACACACACAGCACAGACATGAAATTATAAATGAGAAAATATAAGAGAAAATTCAGTTTGCAATACAGATGGTATGTATAAGTGTATATGTTGTTAGTTAGGTGTTGTCAAGTCAGGCCAGACTCATAACAACCATAAGTACAGCAGAACAAAACACTGCCCAACACTGTGTCATGCACATTATCTTTTTACGTTTCAGCCCACTGTTGCATTCACTATGTTTCTTCTCATTTTGAGTCGTGCCACATCAGCAAAAGGAAGTCCCAGGGGTTTACTCTATTCTTGTCATTAAGGTCAACTCTACTTGGGAGAGGCAACTCTTCTCTGGTCATTTCCTGAAGTCTTTCCAGCCTGGGAGGCTTATTTTCCAGCACTATGTTTGACAGTTCTTCTCGGCTATTTGTAAGGTTTTCAATGGCTAATTTTTTGCGGAGTTGGTTACCAGGTCCTTCTCCCTAGTCTGCCTTAGTCTGGAAGGTCAGCTGAAACCTGTTCACTATGGGTGGCCCTGTTGGTATCTGAAATAGCAGTGGCATAGCTTTTAGTATCACAGCAACACACAAGCCACTGCAGTACAACAAGCTGACAGATACATGTAAATATACATATATGTGTATAATACACCCACATGTGTAACATACATACTTAGAGATGAGCATAATATATAAGATACAATTATAAAACAGTATATATTTTCTGAAGAGAAGGTGAATGAGAGCTTAAAGATAAATAATGTTCAGGGTTGGTAGGAAGGGATAATCAATGGCATAATAGGATGAATATCTTTGGATCTAAAAGTTATTTATTATCTTTATTATGAAACATGGAAGAGGCAGTAAGGATTATATATGCCATTAAATCATTCAATCTTGTGTTTTAAAAAATTGAATATTCAGTCAAATTTATGACTTTCTTATATCAGTGTTTTCCTCATCTGATTGCATAAAAGGATTATTTTAAATTTTAATTTTTAATTATAGCAATATATTAATTGTATAAAATAATGAGATTCACTGTGCTATTTCCACACATGTGCATATTGTGCACATATTGTGCATTGACCATGTCCATTCTCCCTCCTTTTGCCCTACACCTCCATTAGCCCCAGCACCCTTCCTAGCTTCTAGTAATCCTTCTTCTACTTTCAAGGTTTCTTTTAATTTCCACAAATGAGAAAGAACGTGTGATACTTGTTTTTCTGTGTTTGACTTATTTTGCTTAATATAATATCCTCCAGTTACATCTATTTTGTTGCAAATGACAGGATTTTATTTTTCTTTATGGCTGAATAGTGCTCTATTATGTACATAAACTATATTTATTTTTATTGGTAATTTCAATGTATAATTTAATGGGTCACATTATGACATTTCCAAACATGCATTTCACTGTACATATATTTCTTTTGGGCTGGGATTTAGCTTAGTTGATAGAGCGCTGCACTGCAGTCTCTGAGGTCCAGATTTCAATTCCCAGCACCGCAAAAATGGGAGAAGGGCCTGAAAATACACCCCCAAGTCAATCCCGAAACAGTCAGCCATTGAAAACCCTATGAGGGTCGCTATGAGTCAGATACCGACTCGACGGCAACTAACAACAACCACCACCACAACAACATATTTTTTTTTATCCACTAATCTGTTGATGAGCACCTATGCTGATCCCATACAGTAGCTATTGAGAACAGTACCACAATAAATATGAGTATGTAGGTATCTCTGTGGTATGCTGCTTTTATTTCCTTTGGGAAATACCATGGAGTAGTATAGTTAAATAGTATGGTAGCTCTATTTTTAGCCTTTTTGAGAAAACTCCACACTGATTTCCATGTTGTTGTTGTTAGGTGCCCTCGAGTCAGTATCCAACTCATAGTGATCTTGCATACAACAGGTGAAACACTATTGTCAGTGCTTCTCAGCTGTTCATAGGGTTTTCAATGGCGGACTGATTTTTGGGAGTGGGTTTCAGGGTCCATCTCCAAAGCCTACAACACTTGGTGTTTCTAGGCGATCTCCCATCCAAGTACTAACCAGGCCCAACACTGCTTAGCTTCCGAGATCTGACAGGACAGATGCCACAGGGCTACAGCTGCAAGCACTGATTTCCATAGTACTAATTGACATTACCACCAATCATGTACTGTATAAGAATTCCTTTTACTCCACATCCTCACTGAAATTTGTTGGTTGTTATTGTTATTGTTGTTTTGATAATAGCCATTGTAACCAGGGTGAGATTTTATCTCATCATAGCTTTGATTTGCATTTTCCTGATGGCTAATGATATTGAGCAATTTTTCATATACATTTTATTTCTTTTGAGGATCATTTGTTGGACCTTTAAAATATATCAATGCCCATATGCATATGTTACCATTTAATTTGTTTGGAGTGGTGCCTGGGCATTGATATTTTTTAAGCCATCCCTCCAAGTGTCTTTCACCTATAAATGTGTACAAATCTTCTCAGTGAAAACATCTATTTAAACTGAATAAAACACAAAAACAACTCCTGGTATTTAAAGTCACTGCTGAACAATTAAAGCAGCTAACACTTAAGAAAAGATCCTAGAAAGATGAGAACTCATTGAGGTAAGCACCTGGGGGGTTGTTGTTATTTGGGATATGTATTTTATTTTGTTTTATGATCTGCTGGGCATTTGTCAATTCATGTCAATAGGGTATAAGGATGGATCAAAAATCAGTTACCTAGCCACTTCTCAGGGTTGAAAGAAAAGAAGAAAAAAATGTTCAAGGACATCAATATGACAAAGACTTTAAGAGCTATGCGCCTGGAGAAATAAAAATCATAAAGAAGTGGGCCCAAAATGTGCACATTTCCTCTTAAGGCATTTGCCAATTCTTAAGTGGTGCATGAGGTTGGGGCAGGAGTGAGGAGAGAAGAGCTGGAGGCAGCGCCTGAAACCAGTAAAAAGCATTTGCTGAGAGCCTAAGGAGCTAAATGGAAATTGAACTGTCTCGTGATACTAGACAGACTAAAACTGGAATTTGGCATGTTAAAGAGGGTCAAGCTATTGCAAATGTCCAGGCTTTTAATCAAGAACCCCCAAAGAGCTATGTCCTAGTGATAATAACAAACAGAAAATATATGGGCTCTCACAAAGCCTAAATCATGGTAATTGCAGATTGGATTAAGATGATCTGTCTCTATCTGCTTGCCAGAAGAATATTAAATCCACTCTGGATGAAGATAAAATCTTCCAGAGCCCCATACTATTTTTCATGGATAATATCTGGTATTCAAATTAATAGACATGCCAGGAAACTAGACCAAATGACTTCAAGGCAGGAGAGGAAAAAAGCATGGAAATAGAAACAGACCACAGGTGAATATGACATTGAAGTTATCAGGCACGGATTTTAGAATAACTGCAATTAATTTGTTCAAGAAAATGATGATTAGTTCCTGTGAACTAAAATTGGTAGAAAAGAAGCAAATGGAAATTCTAGAACCAAAAATAATGTGATACTTTAAATGAAGAATTCAATAGATGAGTATAACAGCAAATTAGACAACCAGAAAAAAATGATTAAGGAGTTGAAGGTACGCATTAGAAAATATTTACATCAAAACAGACACATAAATAAATGTATACAAAAAAGTGAAAATAAGAGTAAAATTCAAGTAGAATATAGTAAAAATGTCTAATGTGCAACTAGGATCTAAGAAAAAGTAAAGCAGAAGACATGCATAAAGAAAATTGTCCAAGAATTACCTAAAATTTATGAAATATATAAAGCCACACAGTCAAGAATATCTTTAAACTCTGCTAGGACCTGTGACCTTCTAAAGAGCAGCAATGAGGCTTGAATTTTTTTTTTTTTTTTTTTTTTTTTTTTTTTTTTTTTTTTTTTTTTTTTTTTTTTTTTTTTTTTTTTTTGTGTGTGTGTGTGGTACTGGGGTTTGAACTCAGGGCCTCGCACTTGCAGGCTTTGCAAGTGCTGTACCACAAAGCTGTACCCTCAGCCCATATTTTTTACTTTTTGAGACAAGTTCTCGCCAAATTACACAGACTGCCTCTGGTCTTGAACTTGAAATCCTCCTCCCTCCACCTGCCAAATCACTGGGATTACAGGCATGCATCACGGCACCCGGCTCAAGGCTTGAATTCTTAATAGAAATAACAGATGCCATAAGACAAGAAAGTGATGTGTTGAAAGGGTGGAAAGAAAATAAAGATTTAAAACAACAACAGCAGCAAAAACTGAGAGAATTCATTGCAGTAGAGCTCTACCAAAAGAAATAGTGAAGAACGTTTAGCAGGTATCAGCGAATGCTAGATGGAAATAAGCAAATGAAAAAAGGAAGGAATAGCCTTAAAAGAGGTGGGGAGTGGAAATAAAATGAATATTCCCTTTATAATATTAATAAAATTCTTCTGTCTCTCTTTTAGGTTTAAACATATCACTACACTTCTCTGGGGCCATGGTTGTCATTAGGATAAAGTCCTAATTCCACAAACTAGAATAGCTGACTTTTTATAGGGTACCTAATCTTACCTCTGCAGTCTTCTACCTCCTGACCCAGAGAGGGGTCAGCACCTCACCCACTGTCCATGGGGGTCTCATCATTCACTCCCCTAACATTCCCTCTTCCCATTCGAGCCCTGGCTCTGCTCTTACCCATCCCCCTGCCTGCTTGATTTGCCTGCTGAACTTCAAGAGTTTCTTTGACTTCCCTAGGCAGAGTTCCATCATCACTTCCAAACTTCCCACACAACTCAACATGTACTTCCACTGGATAGTCTGTCACTGGGTATTACATTACTTAATGTATGAATCTGTCTTTCCCATCAGACCATGGAGCAGAGATACTGTGTTTCTTGTCTACTCATCTAAAGAATTAATGGTACTACCCAGAGCCCTGTGTTAAAGATTCTGATGCCATATTTGAGCTCAACAGGAGGATATTAAATGCAGGCTTCCTATTGCATTTTTACCTTACTTTTACACCCTGGTATTACCAATGCCTGGCTCAGTCTGAGCACACAATAGACACTCAAATAATATTTGTATGGATGAAAGGTTAATAATGTCAGCTGTAGTAACAGAGGCAAAACTGTTGATATTTTACTGCTTTTGTAGTGTTTGAGTTCTTCAAAGGCAGAGACCACATCTTGCTTATTGTAGCATGATTTAGCACATTGAATAAAATATTATTGCTAAGTAAATAATGGTTGAAAGGCACGCAAACTTGAAGAGCCTATGCTTATGTGAAGTATGGGGGGAAAGGCAGCCATCTGACTATCTCCTCTGATCTATAATGAGCCAAATGGAACACCGAAGAAAGTAATATTTTCTGTGGCTGAAGATGTGTGGCTTCTTCAGTCCTGCACTGTGAAATAACTGCATGTGCAGGGTTACCATGAAAGGAAAGATGGCAGCTACTAGAGGGAGTTGGAAGATTATGAACCATATTTTGATTTTGTTACTTCCAGTCCTAAGGAATGCCATCGCCTCCCTCACTTCTGTACTCTTATACCTTCTCTCCTGGATCTGTGTTACTCAGTCTAGCACATCTAGGTTTTGTCAAGGGAGAAAAAAAGGAGGTCTCTAAGATTCTCTCTTGGTCTTTGGATTTGAGGAGTTATTTGCTTAAATGTGTTCTAAGACCATTTTGTTCAAGTTGTACAATAAGGAGAGGGAATTGACTCTAAAAATGGGTAAATTACTGCAACTATGTGTGTAAAGAGTTAGGGTCAGGTGGGAAGATTCCCCTCAAGATTCCAACTTTCCATGCCTGTGTCTCATGGCTGAGGATGTGCTGTTCAACCACTCACTGACTTTGGAACCCACTTCTTGGAAGGCACCAGAAAGTCTCAGCAGAAAAGGCAGAGGACCCAAAGGGAAATGTTAAAAAGGGGGTCTGGACAACGAAAAAGAAAAACCTGAGAAATGTCAGGGGGCCAAGAGCATAGTGCTGTGTCTGAGTTGTTCCAGGGTTGTAACGTGTGGAAGAAATGAATGTGAGCTCTTGCAATGGGTTCTATTTTCAGACCTGCTCCAAAGGAAGCCCTTAGGAGAATATGTGAACAATATAGTTTTACTTTTCACAAAAACGGAAAATGAAATGTGAACTTTTTGGTGTTTTCATTGACCTAAATTAGAATGAATTCAGTTAAAGAAATTTGGTGACATGTTGAGATGTTCTGGAAAAGTTTACGGGTCATAAAATCAACAGTATCTTGGATAAGGCAAGTGTTACCTCTTTTCCAGTCTCATTCTGAGACTTCCAATGAACTCATTTTGGAATCTAGAGCAGAGATTGCCTGATGGAACTTTCCACAATGAAGGAAATGTTCTGTATTTGCACTATCCAGTGTAGTAGCCACTGGCTGCATGTGGTCACTGAGCATTTGAACAGCAGCTATTGTGGCTTTATCTTACTCATCTCTTCAAAATGAAGCTTATGATCTAGCCAGGCAGATTTTCTCCTTTCCCCCTAACAAACACATTTAGTTATGACTCTTGGCCCTTTTTCAAGCTAAGTCTGATATATACATTCCTGGATCCTCTAGACTTTGGTATCAGGAGCTGTACCTGATGGAGAGAAGCCCTGACTACTTTTAAATGTTTTTCTGGAGCGTCCTAAACCCATGGCACCTTATCTCCTTAATCAAAGCCAATAGTTACCCAAGGAGCATCCCTGACCCTCATCAGTTTCACTGCTGAGACTTGCTCAGCACCTTATTTTGCTGGAATCACCATCCCTTCCTTCTCTATGCTGTGATTCATGGCCTTTCTTCACCTCCCTGCCTTGGGTAACTGGAAGTAGCCATTGAAATAATCTCATCCATGTTCCTCCTTTTATAATAAGAGATGCTGAAATGCAGCGAAAGGCATTGACTTGTTTCAGCCTTCAAGGAGAATGAATAAAGTCTTTCTAAAGAGTTGTTGTTGTTGCTGCTGCTGCTGCTGCTGTTGTTGTTATTGTTATTGTTGTTGTTGTTAGGTGCCTTCAACTCGTGTCTCACTCATAGCAACCCTATATACAATAG
This sequence comes from Pedetes capensis, assembly GCA_007922755.1. NCBI lineage: Eukaryota > Metazoa > Chordata > Mammalia > Rodentia > Pedetidae > Pedetes > Pedetes capensis. The sequence continues at coordinate 128,253 of VMDO01002787.1, read as the reverse complement.
AACACAATGCTCCCTGACACTGTGCCATACCTGGTACTATATCAATGCTTCTCTGCTATTCATAGGGTTTTCAATGGCTGATTGTTTCAGGATTGCTTTGGGAGTAGGATGCCAGGTCCTTCTCCCATTTTTGTGGTGCTGGAGATTGAACCCAGGGCCTCATAGAGCACAGAGCATCATTCCACCAGCTGAGCTAAATCCCAGCCCATCATTTCTCATTATTAAAATGCCATCCCTATATTCAAGGTCCATCTTGAGGCCTCTTTCCCTGCAAGGCCATCTCTAATTGTTTTTGTACCCATTGACAACTCTTCAGTGTATTTTTCTAACAACTATCAATGACATCCATTTTTGCACAAAATCATGGGTTGTGACATTACTCTGTTCCTCTTTTTATTAGTAATTTTTAATGTACAACTTAATGTGTTTCATTATGACATTTGCACATATGCATTTCATTGTACATTGCTCATGTAACTTCCCCTTACCCTTCCATGACCCTTCTCCCCCATCCTCATCCCTTTCTACTTGGCATCTCCTTTCTTCTTGGCATCTCTTTTAGTGAGAATATTTATCTATATATGTGTTTCCAGATTTTGATATGTCCAAACTTTTTTCTATATTTACTACCTTTTTACATTCTTACTTGTATTATATGAGTGATCTAATCTGTTTATATTATTGCCAGCCTTTGGTATTATTACTATTTTTTATTTTAGCTAGTCTAGTAGGTTTTACTTTTTTCTGTCTTCCCCCTTTTTTTCAACATACTCATAAAGTTGTGCTGTTTACGTTGAGATTGACCTCTCCACCTTCATCCCTCCTCATTGGTCCTCCACCACCTCCCATCTTCTCCAGTCTTTGCTTCCCTCTGCTAGATCCCTCTCTCCTTTTTTCCACTCCTTAAATTGTCCCTTCTATGATAACTTTAATTGTGCTTTTTTATGTTCCAGTTTATGTATAGGACTTTTTCCTTCCTTTAAGTTTGATTCAGCACCCACATATGAGAGAGAACATATGGCATTTCTCTTTTGGGGCTTGTGTTCGTTCACTTAAGATGATGTTCTCCAATCCCATCCATTTTGCTGCAAATGACATTATTTCATTTTTTTAATTGCTGAGTAGTATTCCATTGTACATATGTACCATAATTTTTTTATCCATTCTTCTGCTGAGAGGCACTTTGGTTGATTCCATACCCTTGCTATTGTGAAAGTGCTGCATTGAATAAGGAGATGCAAGTGTCTCTGTGGTATGATGACTCGTCATCTCTCTTTGGGTATATTCCCAGTAGTGGTAAAACTGGGTGGTGTGGCAGTTCTATTTTTACATTACTCTTTTCTTAACTTGAATACAAAGCCCAGAAAATAAGGAGGCCATTCCCTTACTGTCTTCCCACACAGTGCCACATCTCAGAGTATGTGGTCAGTAATATTATTGAAAGATAAAAATCATAGAGTTTGGAGATTAGAGGTTATCGCATAGTGGTAGAACACTTGCCTAGCATGTGCAAGGCCCTAGATTCAATTCCCAGCACCAAAGAAAAAGACAGAATTTGTCCTAACTCCTAACAGAATACTATGGTCCCTAAATGGAAAGAAAGTGAGTAATCACACTAATTACCTTCCTTTCAGATTACCCGTAGAAGACAAATATTTCCGTAAATTTCTTTTGTGTTTAAATATGTTTTTGATAGATGATGACTAAGCATGAATATAAATTTTTTAATTATTTGGTGTATATTTCCAATGCATGGGAGAAGGACCTGGCAACCCACCCAAAAAAATCAGTCCACCATTGAAAACCCTAAGCAGACATGCATTGACAAAATGTTTCACCTGTTGTATGTAGGGTCGCTATGAGTCAGATAACAACTTGATGGCACCTAACAACAACATATTTCCAATGTATGTGTTAGTAAATTCAACTCAGCAAGTACATTTTAGATTCAAGGACCTTATACTACAGTTTAAAGGACAATACTTCCACACATGAAGGAGATTGAGATTAATATGACAGAATGTAATTTAACTCAAGTATTTATTAAATGCCCACCATGAGCCAGAAAATTTGTATCTCAGAATTACTAAAGGTTGGTAGCAGGTAAAGTTACTAAAGATCTCTTTATCAACATGGGAAGAGTTAAAGGAGGCTTTATATAGTGGTAGAAATTAGCAAGACGGGTAAGAAGAAAGGGAGAAGTAGGAGATTCCAGGTCAGGAAATCAGCTAAGCAGTCGTGTTGATGTGGAAATGCATCGGATCTGAATAGACTTATTTATGGCAGAGTTGAGGTTATTTACTAAGAAGTGGTGAGAATTTTATTATTCTGGTGTTGGGACCAACCTGCCCTGACCAAGAGAATGAGATTGGATTGCATCACCCAAGCAGTGGGGAAGCACGCTAAAATTCCAAATAGAAAAGGAAATGGCAGTGATATAAGGTGCTGAAGGAAGAATCACATGAGTTTAAGAGTGAACTGATACATGCTCCAATTATGGTGCAGTGCAATAAAGAACAAAGGATTGCTCCATTTTGATAATAATCATCAGAATAACTCAAATATGTATTCTTTTATGGGTACTGCTATAGTTTGGAGGCCATTTGTCCCCCAAGATTCTTGGTGTGTGACAGTGTTAAGAAATGGAACTTAGTGGAATGTTCTTGGGCCATTGTGGGTGCATCCTTGGAAGGGATTATGGGACCCCAGTCCCTCTCTGGCATTCTGTCTTGAGATGTGATTTCTTCCTTCCACACATGCTCCCACCATTGTGATACCACCTTCCTTGGAGTCCTCACCAGAGGTGAGCCAATACTCATATCATGCCCCTGAGCCTCCAGAACTATGAGCTAAATGAACTTCTTTTTTTTTTACAAAGTTAACTCGCCTCAGGAACTTCATTATAGTTACAAAAATGGACTAAAGCAGATATGAAAACCTTTAAGGGAGGAATGTAAGATGTTTTCAAGTTCACAGGTTAAAAGAATAGAAGGATGTTCCACTGACAGAATAAGTAATAAGAGAGAAAGTGATGAGTTAATGTGTTAAGAATGAGACATATAGAATGTGAAAGCACCATGGGCTTTCAGATAGAGGTTCTAAGTAAATTTCAGAATAGGGGACTAGAACTAGAACTATGGGTCAAGATGAGGGGAATGGCTTTCATATGAAGAGAATACTTCCCTCTCTTCCCAAGTACACTTCATTCTTTCTTATCCAGTCATGTGATACAGAAGTCCAGAATAGGGCCAGTGTTAGAACATGGTTATACTAGGGCCACTGTCTCCAGGGGTCTCTAAGTTACTTTGCCCAAGCCTTCATAGGTAGTTCAAACTCAGATTAGTGATTACTTTATGGATCGCCCATGAATGAGGTCTAACTTTGAGCTGACAACAAAACCATAAAAGAAAGTAAGAGGTTTTGTCTCATGTGCATGTCAAAGGGAAGACCGATGACTAGGGAATGAGATTAGGAGATCACTTTTGCACCTCTCTCAGGAGAATTCTTATAAAGCCATTCATGTTTTCCAGTTCTCACAAACCTGAGACCTCAGCAGTTGTGTCAGAGAAGACACAGGATACAAACAACAAGTCTCATGATCATAATTCCTGAATCTTTATACCTCATTCCACTCTCCCATGGCTCACACCCACTCTTCCCTCCCATCTCCTGGCAGAGCATTAAAGTTAGTCCTTTCTCCATGGCTGCCACTGAGGTCCTTCTCTGCCAGGGAAAGGGATTCTCCATGCCAACACCTCATACTATCTTAGTCATGATGTTGTCACTCCAAGGCCTGGGCATGTGTCTCTGATGGTTTCCATCTTGATATCATTCCACTTCCTTCCTGGTCCATGGAATTGCCTCAGACCATTCAGGTCACCCAGCTTTGTCACTGTTCCAAATGGGAGCTGACTTTGTGTCCATGGCTGGTTCCTCATTCATATCACCTCCATCTTGTCCCACTCCCTTTTGCAATTTCTATCCACACTGCTCTAGCTAACACAAAAATTGACCCTGCCAGCTTCTAATATTACAATTTATTATAGACCTCCAAGCAAAGAACATGTTGTCTTAGCTCACCACTCCTTAATTTTATTCACCTTTCCAGATTCTTACAAGGAACCTGAGATAAAAATCTCACTCAAGTGAAAAAACAAGAAGTGCAGTATTCTGTGCCGTACCCAAGATCTTTCCTTTCTTACCATTGCCCTGTACAGAGCTCTCCAGAGACAGTTTTCCTCCAAACTTAGGGACTGTCACTACTCATCTAAGGATACACTATATGGGAGTTTAAGGATGAATCTTTTGTCTCAGTTCTCAGGTACAAGTCCTACTGTTCACTTGTATATACACCATCATCTTCTTTGCCCAAAGACACAAACTCCATGTATGAATAGACACAATGGAGAACCATTTCCCCCTGATATGCCAACCTAGGATGCTCAGCTTAGCTACACACTCTCACACTCCAGAGCCCTTGCTACACTTATAATAAGAAGATCAATAATGATCAGGGACTCTACCAAAGGCAAATATTCTTTCAATAATAAGAACAATATGTTTCAAAGACAGAGCCAGTGATTGTACACAATGATTTAACTAAATCTAGTTGTCTAATCTCATGAAAAATATATCTCCTTTTCCTTGAAATCCTTGATATAAACTAGAATTTAGTTTAGCATAATCAGTTTCAAAATAAAGATCAAATCATAATTCATTATCCCAGTTGAGGCCCAAAATTTGTTGATCGGGACTTCTAATCATTCGCAGTCATTTATAACAGACAAAACATCACTACCTTGATAACCCTAATGACCATTTCAAGCTGCCTTCATAAGAGAGAAAAAGATACTGGTCCAAAATATTATCTGATAGCTCATTGAATGCATGTTTTTTGTTTTATTTTGTTTTGTTTTTGCTGCCAGTAAAACAATAGCATGGAAGAGAGCAAAGGGAAAATAAATCCAAACTATAAGTTATGAGAATATGTTGAATCATATCAGCTCCCCAAGAGTGTGACTGATAATCTTTCACAAAGTACATCAAAATGCAACAAGGGTCGATTATGACTTTTTTCCGTGAAATGATATGAATTGTAAAAGATGGAAAAACACCGAGAGACAAAAAGTATAATTCACGCATCATCATTTGATTCCAATTGGAAATAAAGACTTGTATCCTAAATTGTTCTGGCAATTTTTCATACTCCACAGCATGCCCAGGTAAAAACAGCTGGCTCATGGTTGGAATTTAAATCATAGCAAGACTTTTGAATGCTTATTTTATTTAAAAGGTCACAGCTTTAAATCTTGTTGAGAGAACATGCAGTAGGAAGTAGGTTGAAAAGGAGAATAAGAATAGGAAAAGAAACTGAGTGAACAAGAAATCTCAACTGTTCCCAAGAGATCCCAGTGTGACCCTCAAGAAAGTCACTGACCAAATTCACAGGACTCCCCATAGAGCAATTGTAATGTGAAAAATAAACACAAATACTTCTGCTATTAGTGGTGTGAGGTGGATTGGAGAGAACTATATCCATAGCTGCTTTGAATTTGTGACATTTATAATCCTGTAAAGTCATAGTTATCCCTGAAATCTCTGGAAGATTCATTATACACTGCACAGAATTCACCAGGATATACTGGTATATTTGGTTCTAAGCCTGTCACCCTCATACATAGTACTCTCTATCATGTGCCATAGCATGTCAAAACCTCCTTGCCCAGTTTAAGAGATTACTTTCCATCTGCTACTATTTTTCTAGTCTTTTCTTACTTGGCTCCTTCCTCCCCTATTATGTAAACCCTCCACACATTATGTAATGTGCTTGCTGTTTCCTAATCCAGCAGTGCTCTTTCCCATGTGGGTGTGTTCTCAGATACGGTTCTCTCTGCCTGAAAATACCCTCCATCCTACAGTCAGAGTTCCAGGGTAATGTCGAATTCTCCAACACCTGGCAGGTTTTTCACAGTAGATCTTGTCAAGGCTCCCTTCGCACAATTCAGCCAAGTGGAAATGTCTTCCCATAACGTCACTTATATGACTAGGCTTACAAAGTGATGCTCTCTCTAGTCAATGCTTCGACCCTCAACCTGGTTTCACTGGAACTTGGCTAGGGCTCTAGCATCTGTGGGGAGTTGGAATGTACCTCACTACAGCTGAGAAAGGCTGAAACCATGGAGATGGAAGTCAGAGAAACAAAATGACCCCACAGGCTAAAAGCAGAGTCAGAAGAATTACCTTGAGCCATGCCCTTTAACTATAACTGTGTGCACAGATGGGACCTGGGGGCTTCAAGAAATAGCAAATATCTGGGATCAGATGGCCCAGATTAGACAGATGCAATTCAGAGTATCCATTGTTGAATCAGTGTCTGACTCATAGCGATCCTCCGTGCAACACTATTTTTAGTGCTTCTCTGCTATTGATAGGGTTTTTAATGGTTGATTGTTTGGGGGAAATATGTTTCTACAGTATCTGGTATTCCCAGGCAGTCTCCCATCCAAGTACTAACCAGGCCAAACCCTGCTTAGCTTCCAACATCTGTTGGGATTGGATACCACAGTGGTTCAGCTGCAGGCCAAGACTACCCAGTAAGCAGCTATAATTTTAATTTAAACTCAATGACTCAACATGCACAGTGATTATTTCCTTTCAGGTCCAGGTGATTCTCTAGAACATATATTTCTCACAGATTATGAGGCCTCTTGACATTTATCCAGTTGGAATCCCAAAGAAAGGTACTATGATGCTCTTTCAAAATTCTGTCAAACATTATCTTTTATTGTATCATCTAAACTCCAAATTTTTCATTTCCTTAAATATTATGACATAGATACCTTTTAAATTATATGATATAAGGGGAAATATTTTTGGAGTTGGGGTAGACTGGTCAAGTATCTCCTTGTGAGGCTCAATTCTGGCCTGGTACTGAGATCCCACACTCAGCTAGCCCGCCTTGCTTGAGTTATAACAAAGTAACCACCCTGGGAGCTGGCTAGATGATATGTTTTGGGTTGAACTTTATTGCAGTCTAAACAACAAGCTCTGCTCTTGCTCTCCTGCTCAGCTGATTCAAGTTCTGTGCCTGTGCACTGCCCTTATAAGTTTTTAGGGGTAGCCAATCAGAGCTTGTGATGTCACAGTGATGTTTTTAGAAAGCCAATAAGACCGTATCAGAGGATGTGAGGTAGCCTGAAATTTGAGAAGGGACATGCCCTGGCTGTGCTGGGTGGGGGCCATCTTGCCTTACCACATGGGCTAGGCCTTCGTGGGCCCAGTCTCAAGGCTCAAACTGGATGTGTCTACTGCAAGTCATTAGGGACCTTTTTAGCCACTTTGCCTTGGCCTCATGGGCTTAAGTTTGGTGAGCCATCAGCTTCCCTGATGGCCCTTCTGCTACTGTGCCTGTCTTAGGTTATTCCTCCTGTGAGGAATCTTACCCATCTCTGGCTAATCAGCCATCCTGAAGGGCCAAACAGGGCAATGTGAGGTCAGGCCTCAAGGTGGGCCAAATAAGCCTCAAGCCATTCAGACTCAGAGTTATGTCCTCTCCCTTCTTTCCTAGGCCATATCCCTACACCTCCATATCCCTACACCTCCTTAAAGATTTAAAGGAAATATAAGTCTAAAGGAAGATAAGCATGAAAGAAATGGAAGCTAAGCCCCTCAGCTAATATCTGCTTTTTTTCTTATTTCCCTGAGAAGAAAAACATGCTCATTTCAGTAGTGTGAAGTAAGCTGGCCATGAGTAAATGTGGTCATTGATGCCAGCTCAATATTTGATGTATCTCATAGTGCTGAAAATGTCCTTGATGAGCAGTTTCATGGGCCTCCCTATGGAGTTTCTGAGGAAGGCAATAAAGGTCACCCTTAACTTAATCCTGCCAAATGGTAACACTTCCCATAGGTGTGGGAAATTTGGCTTCATTTTAGCACTAGTTCTTCGAGGGTTGATGTCCTGAACTGTCAACAGTGATAGTCTTCACCTAAATATAATCTTGCATGGCTGCCCTTGAGTTTACATGTACTTATAGTTGGACCAGAGTTTGTTTTGTGGATTAAATATTGGAATGAGGAATGTCAAAAATCTACTGGTGATGTTACATTATCACTTCTCTAGTTATTGGTTTGAAAAGTGTTGTCAGTAAACCAAACAATCCAAGGCTAGCTTGGAGATGTAATACATAAACAGAATTTAGGAAAGAATTTGGCAAAGCCTACCTAGGTTTGCTGTAGGGAAAAATTGAGAGGAAATTGGCAAAAACTCCCAAACTGGGAAAACAGCTTTTGACTATCTGGTTTGTAAATTAGAAATCTAGGGAAAATGAAAGTAACTTGGTTGCATGTTTGTACAAAACCCTTCCTGATTGGACAACTGGACTGAAAGCTGATTGGCTCAGGCTATTCTGTGGGCAAGCTATATAAAGAGCTGTGCTGCAGCAGCTCTATCCTTTTACAGCTCTTTTAGGCCCTTCTTCCCCTTTTGCCCACACCATCAGCTAACCAAGACCTTCTCGCCCATTCCTGCCCAGACCACCGATGAGGAATCAGCTTTCCTGCTCTCCCCTGGACCTTCAGTGAGGAAAGAACGCTCTCCCGGTGCAATCATCAATAAGGAAAGAACCTGCTCTCTATCTGATCACTGACGAAGCAACAGCTGTCTCCTCATGACCACCGAGACAACCAACACAGGTGTTTGCCCCTGGAAGGCAAAAGCGCCTGAGGCTTTTCCTTTCTCCAGTCTCCTCTGGGGTCCCGAGGGCCGCAGGAGTCTGCACCCCTCACCCGAGGGTCCCGAGTGAATTGTGTTTAGTATCTGTGTGTGCGGCAGTGCTGCCCGTGGGAACCTCCAGGCCAGACCGGGAGGCATGTGCCCCACATAGAGTTGGCGCCGGAACGTGGGACCCAACAGTTTGCAATAAATTTGAATTTTAACATAAAACTGTCATCCTCTCCAAGACACTCATAGGTCATAAATACTTATGGGAGGACCTAGGTTTACTGGTAACTGAGAAGAAAAGTAGATTAAGGGAATAGCTGTGATTCTAGTGAATAAAATTATGGAAGCCCACCGTTCATTTGAAAATCTAAAAGACCCATCTTCTCAAGCTTATAATTCAATGACAGCTCAAGAACTTTTTAGGTCTAAGTCCCTTATCATGTTTTGTTTGTAGATAACACTTGTGATTAAGAAATTCAAATTTTAACATGTGTCTAGCAAAGACTTCTATTGCCAGGATATTGAAACTCCACTGAGCTCTTCTCATCACTAACTTGTTAGACCTACACACTATAAGACTTGTGTAATTCTCTTCCCTTTAAAGAACATTCCTCTATATGCTTAAAACCATAAACCATGGCCCCTTCTCCAAATCCCAAATGCCACTTTTTTCATTAGCAAGGGATAGGCTACATGCTTTCAATCTAACACTCTAAGAAGTGGGAAGGCTTTGAAGTATGACTCTTATACCTACATAGTATATATTTCTACTTTCTCTTTTATCTGCTTGACTACTCATATACATCCCTATCATTTTGAGAAGAAATATATCTGGGATGTGGTATAGTAACCTACTATCATTCTGCATTGATCTTTCCCTAGCCCCTGACTTGGTATAACATAAACAAAGCTGCATCAATCCAGGTTACCATTGTCTTTACTGCACTTGCTCTTTCACAACAATATCATGGTCAAGGTTGGTGGAAACAGTTATATGACAGATAAGTAACATTTCTGAGCAGTGAACAATAGAACTGTTTTCTGCTCTTGATTCTTTTTAACCTATACCTTAATGATTGGATCCAACTTTTAGGTTTTAATTGAGAAATAGTTATATGTACATTCTTTTTCTGTTTACTGGTTTATTTATTATCAATAGAATTAAAAAACTCCAATGTATAAGCTGCATTGTTGTCTGATTATTGTCAAAAAGAATGTTTTATGATAGCAATCTTAAGCCAAAAACCCTGGACTTAGCAGAGATCCTCTACAATTCAACAGATTTGTGTTCATTTCTCTAATACCAGATTAAATTATTTAATTAGACCCACAGCACATTTTAGCAACTGTTAACTCTGAAGGGTTTATCAAGAAGTACATTTATTTTGTTTGTTCCATTTTGTTTTTGTTTGTTGAGACAGCGCCTCACTATGTGGCCCAAGTTGGCCTCTAACTTGCCACCCTCCTGCCTGAGCTTCCCAAGTGCATCACACAAATAACAAGATGTGCTTTGCTTAATTCAACTTTCTATTTTGTATGCAAAAATTTCTGGCAGAGTGCCTAATGCTCAATAAATAGTAGCTGTCAGGCTCCTGCTGCTGTTGATGGCAATGATGACAGCACCTGTGATATGAAACTTTGGCTGCCTTGTGTACTGCCTTTGAAAGAATGAAAAGTTAACACTGGATACAGTGGCTCACAGCTATAATCCCAGTGACTCTAGAGTCGGAGGCAGGAAGATTGCAGTTTTGAGGCCAGAGGCAGCCTGCACAACTTAGAAAGATGCTGTCTCAAGATAAAAATAAATAAATAAATAAATAAATAAATAAAGTGTTAGAGGAGATGCAGCCCAGTGGTAAACCATTTATAAGGTATGTGCAAGGCCCTGGGTTCAACTCCCAAGTACCACACACACACACACACAAATGAGTGAAAATTTAAAGGCACAACGGTTTAGCCCAGTTGGTAGAGTGTTGCTCTGCACACTCTGAGACCCTGGGTTTGAGCCCCAGAACTGCAAAAATGGGAGAAGGACCTGGCAGCCCACTCCCAAAACAATCAGCCAATAAAATCTCTATGAATATCAGAGAAGCACTGACATAATGCCAGGCATGGCACAGTGGGGGGTAGTGTTTCCTTCTGTGGTACATGGGGGTCACTATGAGTCAGACCCAATTCAACAGCACCCAACAACAACAACAAGAAAAAATTTAATATGTGGTTTTTTATATAATTGCATTATCTTAGATTCCAGAGCCACCTAATAGAAATGGTTCACTGTTTAGTTGGATTCATTTTGGATAACTTATGAAATTATTCACAAACTATCAAAAAGATGTATAGTCAGCGTCTGACAGCAGCTGAAGATGTGTCTCCTTAGATGTTTTCTAAAGTGATCTAATTAAAAGAATAAGACCTTTTTTTCAACTGAGAACATAGAGTGCCTAGCCTAGATCTGAGCAGGAGGAATAGAGGAGGTGGCAAGCAGATAGAGTCATGTAATGGGGATGTAGCAGAGAAGAGCCTGGAGCACCCCACTAGGAGTCATCTCTTCTCAGAGTGGATGGTGCAAAGAAAACAATGCGAAGCACGAGTTACACAGAAGGAAGTTCTTTCCGCAATGCCGTGCCAATAAGTCACCAAGATAACAAAACTGGAGCAGATTTATGGGTGCAATTTCTCATGAAGCTGGTAGTTAGCTTTATTAATGATCACTGAGTATATATTTCCTTCTCTGATCATTCTTAAAATTGTCTAAAGTATAAGACAAGCATCATTATCACAATGTTGTATAAAATATAGCTAACAGAAATAACTATGGATGTACATCAAATGTTAAGTGTTTCAGAATCAACTAGAGGCATAAAGACTTCCTAGCTCACCTGAACATTTGAATTTTTATTCCTCATCTATAATTGTGGACATTGTATAGTGACTTTAATAAACAAGTAAAGTGCTGATAATCAGTGCCAGACTTTTTATATACATTATCTGACTTAAACCTCCTACTAATCCTATGGTGTAAATTCTATTACTAGCTATATAAAAGAGGCACAGAGAAATCAAGTAACCTGCCAAAAATGCATTGATGGTGAGTAGCATGGTAGGGACTCCAGCTAAGTTCACTACTTCTTATGGAACAAAAGTAACACTATGAGTTTGTGCTATGTTATGGTGGCAGCACCCCAAATTTCTTGGCTCTCCCAGAATATCTCTGAATGCTTTGGCAAGAACCTCTCCAAAGACCAATAATTCCACAGATTTCACCCTGATGCTCTCTGTGCTATGACTTGGCATCAGGCAGAAAATTCTAATTCTCTGCCAGAGTAATTGCCATCACTCAGGCACCTTCTAGAAAGTCATGGTTAAGCTGTCATTGTTGGCCACCTGGTTTCCTCTCTCTGCGTCCAATTCCACAGTGCTGAATGCTGTGGAATTTGCTGGAAAGGAGCACTCACATCTTCTATAACCCCTCCACCCAAGTCTCTTCTGACATGCCTTTATCTTTCTTTTCCCTTGGTCACAGGAAAGATATCCTTGATCTGCTCCTTAAAGCCAGTCCTTCACATCTCTCAAGCACTTCTGTGTATAATTCTATGTATCTGAGTTGTCCATGTAAACAATAATTTGATTTCTTAATAAATTTCCATGTCCCATACAAATTTTAGACACTATTACTTAATTAAGGTAGAACCAGTGCTAGGAAACTGGCATTTATGAAGCTTTATTTTGTAGCGGAAATTCTCCTAGACAATACACTTATCAAAGTGGTAAGGGCTAAATCAGTGTTTGCAGTTTCTATTGGAGTATTACCATTTCACTGATGAGGAAAGAGATGTTCAGAGAGGCAAAACCACTAACCCTGCACATACAACTAATAAATTATGACACAAAGAATAAATCCCAAGCCAGCTTCACTCCAAACCCATGGCATTTATAACTGTGCTTCTTACTTCTTAATGAGCACATGCATCCTCTGGGGGTCTTATTAAAATGCAGGTCCCAATTCCAAAGATCTGGAGTGGGGCCTAACATTCTGTATTCCTGATGCACTCCCAGATGAGAAGAGGCTGTTGGACTACAGACCATACTTTGAGTATCAAGGCTCTTTGGTGCTCTGCTAAGTGTTTCTTCACAGATAGTGAAAGGGTTGTCCTCAGGCCAATGTATTCAACATGCTAGAAATCCCATGTCAGTGAGCCAGAAGGAATGAATATTGACTTGATCAGAACATGCAAAGTACACCACTGTCTTTGCCAAAGTGTGTTCCTCAGGTCACCTGCACAGAAATCCATGCAATGCTTGGTAAATGCAATATTCTGGACATCACCCTAGCTCTACTAGGCCAGACTAGTGGGAAGCAGGACCCGATCAGCTACATTTACACTCCCCAGGTCCTTCTAATGGATATTCAAGTTTGAGAACAGCTATAGTAGCCTCATCACTGGCAGGGGTCGGGGGATACAAAGGGAACTGATACCATGGAAGCTTGTTGGGGGAATACCTGCAGCCAAAGGAGCCAAAATGCTGTATCTATGAGGGCAAAGGGAAGCTTTTTCCTTTGTGGTGTAAAATGTAGGAGTAAAGCTGAAAGGGTGAATCATAAAGGTTTGTAGTTGGAAGGAGTCCAACAGAGCAGCTTTGGAGAGCAGAAATCACTTCGAGATATCTTAGGAAGGAAGCTGTCTCTGCTCCTAACAAGGAAAGAGTCATGATCATCAATAAAGTCTTGGCAGGTGTTACATATTGAATTGACACTTTGCGCACTGTTTTTGGCAGTGCCTATGGAGAAACAGAATGGAAATAAGATCTTATTGTATAGCATGTTCTCCATGTGTATTAATACTCACCATGTAATGCACTCTTATATATTGCCCCAGAGAGTATGTCAAGGCAGAAATGATTCACTCTCTCCAGCCAGGTCATGCTGACCCAGATGATAATGTAAATGTAAACAGGCAGGGATAACGGGACGCTGATGACACATGCGCCCTAACAGAGGCACCTTATACATCATGCTGAGTCATGGCTGTCTAACCGCCCACATGTGCACATACTGTCATCTTATGTAACCTTCCAGGTGTACATCCTGCATGACTGTGGCATGACTGGACAATGAGCTGGCGATCAGTCACTATTGTGTAGAAGCCTTAAAAGCCCCTCCATCAGCACTGGTGGCATGGAAAGGTGTACCCAGGAGAGGATGGGATACACAGAATGGACAGGCCATGGAGAGGACTGAGGGGCATGGAGAACAATAATCCAATGGCGCCACAGAGGAAACAGAGAAGATCACCTTGGAATAAAGCATGTCACCTTGCCTTAGGTTCCCCAAGCATGTGTTGGTTGCTCTGTGGGCTCCATGCATCCCTCCCTAGCTGAGGAGCTCAGCACAGGTTCAATATACTCCCAGCTCACAAGTGAGCATGCCAGGCTCCAGAGAGTTGTAGTAATTCCAGAGCCAGTCTCTAATGTCCAACTTAATCATTAGACTCTCCAACCAGGCCCAAAGCTCCCAGATATATAGTCATGCATCAAAACAACTGCGGAGGCCCCATCCCAGGCCAACTGAGTCAGAATCTTCAGGATGGGGCCTGGAAATCTGTATTTTAATCAATATTACAGGTGATTCCTATGCAGTCAATCTATAGAACCATGCTTGGAACAGCTCAATTAAACTTACATTGTATAAAAGGATTTGCTTATTACCCAAAGGGTTATCTGAAGGAGAAGTGAAGGGATGAGGATTCTGGAACCTCTTCTGAAGATAGAGATGGTAGCAGGCAAGTTGTAATATCTTCCCTGCAGTTTCTGTTTTCCTTGAAATGTTGAGTTTATAAGTGAGTTTCCACTTCTTAAGTTCAACTGCTGAAGGAGGAACCCTTTAAAAGATTGTCTTTGAGAAACTAATTGGTCAGAAGAAAGCATCATACACAGCCTAGAGGGTTTTAGTAGCCAATCATTTAAGGTTAAGTGACACATTTAAAATTTCTACAGTTACAACATACAGAGAAAGTAGAGGAAGTAATGTTGGGTTCAGGATCAGCTCTTGGTTTGAATTCTCACTGGCTGGGTGGCCTTGGTTAAGTCAACTCACCTCTGAGATGTCCAGTCACTTTTTTTCCAGCACAGAAAATCTTTGTGGAGAATACTATTGAGAGAAGGTAAGTGAACATGTAACACACAATAGGTACTCTTTGTAGCACAGTTGGAATAAAATCAGAGGTTCCTTAGAAGGCTAGAGTGAAGATAGGAGATGAAAGCAAAACTTTCCTCCACCTGCTAGCAAGATCCAAGTAGCTCAGCCTCTGGGATTTAGCCTTTCTGTTAGTGAGTCTGGCCTTCCACATCAATGATGGGGGTGGGGGAGCAGTGAGCCAAGGAACATGATTGAGGGGTTTCCAGAAAGTTCCTGAAGGATGAAATTCTATCATTTTACCACACAGAGACTCTTCCTTGGAATTTTTCTTCTTGTGCTTCTCTTTGAAAAGTGGAAAATGCCCTAATGAACTGAATTTATTCTAATTTTAATTCCCTTGCTTCTGGCCACAGGAACCATAAGATTGTATTGCCTGTGGTAGGGGGTGGGGAGGGTGCTGTGGAAAGGGACATGAGAGGTGCTGAAGCCCATGCTGCCAGACTCACAGTATCCCCATGCCAGAAGCACACCACGCAGGGAGATGAAGCTGGGGTGCCCATGAAAGGCATGAAGTTTGTTTCCCAAAGGAATCTATTTGGGTGTGGCATCATTCTCATCAAATAGAGGAGGAGACTCATCTCAGTCAATGGGAAACTTGTATTGTGAAAGCATCCTTAGGAAGGAAACAAATGTTCCTCATTAGCTTGTTGTTGTTGTTGTTGTTGTTAGGAGTCATTGAGTCAAATCTGACTCATAGTGACCCTATGTACAACAGAAAGAAATACTCCCCAACCACTCTGCTGTGCCTGGTACTCTGTCTGTGCTTCTTTGTTATTCATAGGGTTTTCAATGGCTGATTGTTTCTGAAATGGGCGGCCAGGTCCTTCTCCCATTCTTGTGGTGCGGGAGATTGAACCCACGGTTTCAGAGAGTGCAGAGCAGTACTCTACTAACTGAGCTAAATCCTACCCCTCAACCTCATTAGCTTTGGGGAAGTGATTTCAGTAAGAGCACTAGTCTGTGTGAGCTCTTGAAGAAAACAAAGTCTCACTGTAGGGAAGTATGTGTGCTCGTAGCTGATGCACAGGAAGTCCATTGTCCCTCATTGATTTCCCCGATTCCCTCCCTGCCTAATGAAAGGAACCCACAGTGGGGTAGAAGGACATTGGAGGGGTGAGGAGCCTTTTATTTTATTAGACACTAGCTGCCCAGTTCTCAGTGGTCTCTCCTCTCCTCCCCAGCACCTAGGGTGATTGTCAAACCATAGGCAACTTTGCTTCTTTAGACAGATTCCCTAGAAAGGATAGACCACTTACAAGAAAGATGGGGGCAGAGCATATGGAAAAATGTGGAATGGTTTCTCAGTGAAAGATGGACAGAAATCTTTTGCTGGCTGTCACAGTGGAATGGTTTACATCACTTCTCATGAAGTCACAGAGGTTCATCAACCTCTTCAACATGGACAGGGAAAGCTGTTGTCCCTTTGCTATGTTTGGATTGTGTGGTGTCTCCCAGAATATATATGGAGTTTCCTCAGCTGGCTCATCATGGCCCTTTTATCTCCTAGGTTGCACAGTCATGCTCTGGTGACAGCAGGGCAGATTTAGCACCATGGGCCACAAGGTACCTGCTTTGTTGCCTTCAGCCTCCACCATGCTGTGGTTATGATGGTCCTGCTTGCCCTTCTCCCTCAGGCAAGGTGACTTCTCTTTCAAGAGTAGCTTCACTTCTTGCAACCCAACTTCTGTTACGACATACTTGACTCCACTAATCTACCTGGTCAAAATGTGTGCACAGAAATCAACTTTGGGTTTGTTTTTTGTTTTTTTGTTTTGTTTTGTTTTGTTTTGTTTTTTGTTTTTTTCATTCTCCTGATTGCCCTACTGTACAAATCTCCAGTGCAAACAGGTGCAGGAGGGTAGATTACTCTGCCAAATCCAAACCACATCCAACCCATGGAGATCCTTGCTGCATTAAAGTAAATGAAAGTCCTCACTAGTACTGAGGCTGGGAATAGTGCTATCTAAACGCTAGAAATATTCTATAACATTTGGTGGGGAAATATTATTTGAAGGAGGAATTGGCACACTCCAGATTCACCCTTCACAAAGGGAAACTGTATGGAGAAGAAGTGGGTAGAACTTTCCACTGGACTCACTCAAACACCCCCAGCCTGAGAAACGCAGAGGCTGGAGGTGAAGGCAAGATACTGCACAGCTACTGAGAAGCAAAAATAACAGTGCCTATGGGAAATGTGCTAAGGCTAGTACAGGAAGTAATTAACTGCAGCACCCACTCCCTGCTTATTCCTGCGCAGAGGTCTTGCTTAATAAAACAGGGCAGCCTCTATTACCATTGTGACAGGTAAGAAGGGACCATCATCCCAGCTGACTGGTTTGGAAAACAAATTCTTCAAAATAACAGGAACCTCACTGTGCTGTACCTCTGATCCAAGCTCTCCTCCTACGCCCAACAGACAAATCTTTCTAAACAGTCAAAGCCTATCTAAAGTTTTCCTTCTCCCCTTATCTGGACATGAATGATTTGACAGTAATGCAACGCTACAATCTCTGAGTCAGACCCAACTGGAGGGCACCTAAAAACACCACCACAATGCCTGAGTGAAACCACCTCATCTTCCTGACCAGAACAAAATGTAATGTCTTGCCTGATAAGAACGAGCCAAAGAAAAGAAATCCTCCAGTGTGGTGAAGACTTATTGTGGTGGCCATGGGAATGTGCTGCTCAGACCTCCTATTTCATGCTCCCAGCTGTTACCCCAGCAAAATCCCCAATGCTTCACAGTGAGGCATTTCTGCCTACAGGTTACTCACCCCAGCAAGTAGCAATGCGCTAATACAGGCCCTTTCAAGCAAGAGAAAGAACTCAACAGGTGGTAATAGGTAACTTGGGCTAAAGGACTTGCCATCAACCTTTTTCAAATATCAGATCTTCACTACAGTCTGAGGCATTCCGACCCTACTTCTTCCCTCTCCTAAACAGGTGGAAGACCTTGTGATGGACAGACATTTTCCCTAAAATCCTTCTGCAAGTCTGTTTCTATTGTGGAGTGTGCTGTGCAGACAACTTCATTATCGCACATATGAAATGTGTTGTTATTGTCGTTAGGTGCCTTCGAGTTCAGTCCAACTCATAGCAACCCTATTTACAACAGAACGAAACACTCTCGACACTGCTATACCTGACACTATTGTCAGTGCTTCTCTGCTATTCATAGGGTTTTCAATAGTGGATTGTTTCAGGAGCGGATTGCCAGGTCCTTCTCCCTAGCCTGCAGCACCTGGTATTCCCAGGTGGTCTCCCATCCAAGGACTAACCAGGCCAACCCTCCTTAGCTTCAGAGATCAGGCAGGATCAGATGCCAGGGTGCTATGGCTGCAGACCATGCAGACATGAAATGTGTTGGTCAGCCTTTTCTTCACTGCAGCAAAATCCCTGGCATAAACAACTTAAAGTTGTTTCATGGTTTCAGAGCTTTCAATGCATGGCTGGCCCCATTGCTCTGGGCCTGATGATGGCAGAACATCATGTCAGGGAGGCCATGACAGAGCAAAGCTGCTCACCTCAGGGCAGCCAGAAAGAAGAGCAACAGAGTGGAAGGCTTCAGGGACAAGATGTGCCCTGCCTCCTGACAAGCCCATGCAGCTATGAATTCAACAATGAATTAATCCACTGATGAGCTAAGAACCCACATGATCCAATCATGTCCAAAAGCCCATCCAGCTGGCAATACATGAAACTTTGGGGGTGGTATTGCATATCCAAACCATTACATGAAACAAAACTTTAGAAAAATCATCAAGTTTTAAGAAAAACAGAACCAATATAAAATACTTAACCCAAGACCAGGCAAGATTACATTTAGAAGTTTCGAATAGGATAAGAGAAATATGCTAAATAGAAGCTACCTATTCTGTTAATTTAAAGACTGGCTTGCTCTTGGAGAATTTGGGGGATAAATATAGACTTTAAAAGATATAGAGAACAGGCTTGGTCAACCAGTACCTGCATTATAAGTAAGCCCTGAGAAAGAAGATAGCAGAGACAAGATAGAATTAATCATTAAAGAAATGAGAAAGACATTTTCCTTGATCCTCCAAGATTAAAAGTGTCACCTTGCTGCATAAGATTCTACAATTGAAGCAGCACAAGAAACAATAGGAGCTAAAAGCACATTTCTCAATTGCCCAAGGGCACTGAAGAGGAAGTCGTCCTACAAGAGCTGTCTTTGAACTCCAATCTCTGGCAGATATTCTCTTTGTTAGCTTAGGAGCAAAGAACCACTCAAAAGAACTAGACTATTTTATGGTTTCTGGTCAACCATTCTACCAGCTGCAGTGTTGCTAGGAAACCTATCTCTAAAATTATCTATTTGATGACACAGTGTGAGCATCGGGTATAAGCTGCAAGTCACAAGAATACACATGATCTCCATTTGATGTGTTATTTATCTAGATCAGTCCAGAAAAGTAGAGGTTATGATTTTATTGTTATTGTTGTTAGGTGCCTTCAAGTAGGATCTGACTCATAGTGACCCTATATACAACAGAACAAAACCCTCCCTGACACTCTGCCATCTCTGGCACTATTGTCAGTGCTTCTCTGCTCTTCATAGGGTTTTCAATGGCTGCTTGTTTTGGGGGGATTGCTTTGGGATTGGATTGCTAGATCCATCTCCCAATTTTGCAGAGCTGGGGATTGAACCCAGGGCCTCAACACAAAGCAGCATTCTACCAACTGTGCTGAACTTCAGCCCCATGATTTTATAGTTATCTAGAAAAACTGTTATTACTTTTTTAACTTAGAAGAATGAAAATAGACCCATACATCTCAACCTGTACAAAAATCAATTCAAAATGAGTCAGAGACCTCTACGTAAAACTGACAACCTTAAAATGACTAGAAGAAAAGATAGAGAACACAGTCCAACACATAGGCATATGCAAGTACTTCCTTATCAAGACTCCAATAGCACAGAAAATTGTACCAAGAATTGATGGATGGGACTACATAAAGTTAAAAAGCTTTTGTACAGCAAAGGGAACAATAGAGTAAAAGGAAAGCACAAAGAATGGGAGAAAATCTTTGCATCCTACACATGTGACAGAGTATGAATATCTAGGGTAAACAAAAAACTCAAGAAATTAAACACCAAAATAACAAATAATCCAATAAATAAGTGGGCAATGGAAATGAACGCACAGTTCTCAAAAGAAGAAATACAAATGGTCAATAAACACATGAGAAAATATTCAATATCCCTACCTATCAGGGAAATGCAAATCAAACTACACTGAGATTCCATCTCACACCAGTAAAGATGACCAAGATTAACAAAACAAACAACAACAAATGCTGTCAAGGATGTGGAGAAAAAGGAAACTTTTACATTACCTGTAGGACTGTAAATTAGTTCAGCTACTATGAAAATCAGTATGGAGGTACCTTTTTGTTATTGTTGTTGTTAGGTGCTGTCAAGTCCGTGTCCAACTCATAGAAACCCTACGTATAGCAGGTGAAACACTATTGTCAGTGCTTCTCTGCTACTCATTGGGTTTTCAATGGCAGATTGATTTTTGGAGGGGTTTCCAGGTCCTTCTCCCAAGCCTCTGGTGTTCTCAGGCGGGCTCTCATCCAAGTAGTAACCAGGCCCGATCCTGCTTAGCTTCCAAGATCTGATGGTATCAGATGCCACAGTTCTACAGCTGCATGTGGAGGTACCTTAGAGAACTAAAAATAGAACTACTATATGATCCAGTTATACCACTTCAAAGAATATGCCCAAAGGAATATAAGTCATCATACCACAGGGATACCTCCACTTCCATATTTAATGCAGCACTCTTCACAATTGCAGGGGTATGGAATCAACCAAGATGTCCAACAACAGATGATTGGATTTAAAATGTGCTATATATGCACAGGGCTGGAATTTAGCTCAGTGGGTAGAGTGCTGCGCTGCAGTCTCTGAGGTCCCAAGTTCAATTCCCAGCACCACAAAAATGGGAGAAGGGCCTGGCAATCCACTCCCAAGGCAATCCCGAAGCACTCAGCCATTGAAAACCCTATGAGGGTCGCTATGAGTCGGATACCGACTCGACGGCACCTAACAACAACAACAACATATATGCACAATGGAATATTATTCAACAGTAAAGAAGAATGAGATTATATCATTTGCAACAAAATAGATGGAATTGAAGAGCATCATTTTAAGTGAAATAACCCAGATTCAAACAGAGAAATACTGCATGTTCTCTCTCATATGCAGGAGCTAGATCTACACTTAGATATATTTATCTTATACACTTAGATATACTTATCTAACATTGGAAAATACAAGTGGACCCAATGTGAGACAGGAGACTAGTGGGAGGGAGTGGACAATGGAGAAGTTGGGAGGGGTAAGAGAAACAACTTAGGTAAAGGAGAGAAAAAGTTCAAAATACAGAATGTAACTCTATAAAAATCCATAGAGAAATGCAATAACATAACTGCATACAACTGTCATTACATGTTTATCAAATTTTTTTCCCTGTTTGTTTACTTTTTTCTGCTAAATGTTTAAGGAGATAGAGATGTAAATAATCTTGATTTGATAATTGCATAATAAATATATGAACTGAATTATTTTATGTCCCATCAATATGCATAATTACAATATTAATTAAAACTTATTAAAAGTCAAAGAGTATCTTCTTAGCAACTCTTCTGACAAGACTTTGCCAATATTACTAGAATACATAAGACTACTTGGGGATAAGGCCAAGAATTTGGTAGTAAAAATATCACCACCATAATTCACTCGGTTTGCCCAGCAACATGTATAGCCCTATATAGTTATTGGTAAAGTAGGATTAAAATAGAATCCCACTATCATACTTCTTTTTGAAGATAATTAAGATGTGATATTTACTACAAGAAGAGAAAGATCTAGTTGTTAATCACTGGTGTTCTCATGACTCAGAAACCACATGCCTTTGATAAACAAGTGAAACAGGGGCTGCAGTGCAATTTCAGGCTACCATGGTCTAACCATTACCAATCACTATTAATGCAAAGATTATATTAAAATGTCTATGTGTATTTTCCACATAGACATGGATACCACAGTACCCATGACTGTTATCTTAAAGGTTCTGGATTCTGATTTTAATAAATTAATTTAACCACATTCTATCTTTTAATAGAATGCATTAAAATCCTAAACCATTTACTTTGAGATATATTGCAATTATTTTCTGGTGAATGAAGTATCTCAGTTAATAAATAGCACCATACATACTCACAGCCACTACTAATTTGCAAAGTATTTGAAAAAAAGTAACTCAACGCCAAAAACTAATCTTGAAAAAGTATCTTGCATTCACATTGTTCAAGCATAAACTTTTTAAGCCCTGACTTACTTCATGTTAATAAACCTTTAAAAATAAATTTTCATTCATCAAACATTTTTCTTTTGATCAAGATTTTATCAAATCTAAATTTTTAAGAAAGAAAGGGAGGGAGAGAATTAGAGGAAGTATTTTATGATTTATTTAGGATTTGTTAAGATATGAGTCCTAGCTATTCCTTTTTCTTGTATAGAAAAAGTGAAAGGTGAAAAGGAGTACTGAAATTAGGGTGTAAGGGACATCTCAGCAGGAAGTGTCCCTTTCATTGCCAGCCAGCCTATAGGATTTCAGAAAACCAAAAATGGTCCAATGGAGTTTAAAAAAATCAGACTTTACCTTGATGGTATATTGTGATATATCATAGCAGAAGTTCTGTCATTGTTATAGGAATGATCAGAGGAACAGTTTGATTTTAGGGAGCCCCCTGAAGAAAATATAGAAATATTTCAGCTATCAGCCTTTCCAAATTGGCCAGTGCCTAGACTGTACAAGTTTGAATATCATCCTTGTGTTTGAAGAAAGTTGAAACCAGCAGCAAAACTAGGCCAATGCAAATTATTCACTGCATCAAAACTATGACATTTAAATGCTTTTTAAAAAATCTCCCTTTATTAGTAAGTGATGATGGGGTACTGAGAAATATAGCATTGGCTTTTTCCATTATGCATCCTTTACATCACTTCTAACAACACTTTCATCAACCCACAAGGTTAATGGAGGCTTACGGCTAATATGTAGTAAAACTCAAATGCATATTTGGATTATACTCCCCTGTTTTTCCAATGTACTCATGAAGTTGCACTGTTTACATTGAGATTATCCTCTCCCCCTTTATCCCTCCATATTTACCCTCCTCCCCATCCCACCTTCTGCAACCTTGCTTCCCTCTGCTAGTTTCCTCCCTCCTTCTTTCTACATTTTATATTGTCTCTTCTTCTTGAAGTTTAATTGAAAAATTTTTAAAGCAGCAAATAACAGCCAATTTGAGTTAGTTGAAGCAAAGAAATTAAATGATTTACCTAAGTATAATCTAGAGGTAGGCAGGCTCCCATGCCACTTACCTGTAACCTCTTTTCCTCCATATCACCCCCGTGCCAGCTCCCTTCAGGTTACCAACAAGATGTTGTTGTTGTTATTGTTAGGTGTCGTTGAGTCCTGTCTGACACATAGTGACACTTATGGGGTTTTCAATAGCTGATTGTTTCAGGATTGCCTTGAGAGTAGATTGCCACATCCTTCTCCCATTTTTGTGCAGTGCTAGGAATCGAACCTGGGACCTCAGAGACTGCAGAGTGGCACTCTACCAACTGAGCTAAATTCCAAGATAGCTGTAGCGATATCTGCTCCATATCAATCCACAGCAAAATCTAGATGGAGAAAACCCATCTATCCCTAAGGCTCTGTTGAAATGTAGCAAAGCTAATGTGATTAAAATTGTCTCCCAAAGGTCATGTCATTTGGTCACCATCTGGTGGCATTGTTTGTGGAGGTCATGGAACTTTAGAGGTGGGTCTTAGCTTTGCAGAAGTGATGTCACTCAGGATGGGCGTTGGAGGTTTTTACCCTAGACCCTCAGCCCAGCTCACTCTGCTCTCTGCTTCCTGCCTGCAAAGATATAAGGTTGCCCTGCCATGGGCCATGCCTCCTGACAGTGCCACACTTGCCCAGCCACCATTATGGACTGAGTTCTCTAATTATGACTACTCAGTAAATATCTCTTCCCCCTAAATTTATTTGGGTTGTTTTTTCTGCTGCTACAATGATCACAGCTGACTAATATAAAAGCTTTCCCAAGAAAATCCAAATAATCCTCCACTTGGGTCTCTTTGGCTTGTACTAGAGACCCGTATGTATTCCTAAAGCAATCCCATTGTCATTAATTGCCTGGGACCTGTGATTCTAAGCTAATTGTGATTATTTCAATGGTCAATTAGTTCAATAGAGCTCAATGGTGAATGACATTAGACCATTAATTCTTAGATTTGTGTGTGCCTTAGGATCTTCTAAGATCTTGACTCCTAAAGTTTCTGGTTCAGTAGGTCTGGGGTAAAAAAAAAGAAAATAAAGGAAAACTACTTTGTATTTTCATAAATTTTTCCAGTGTGGCTGATGCTTCTGGGCCTATGACCATTCTTAGAGAACCACTGGATTCAATCAATCAAGATTGAACACAGAAGTGGAGCAATTTCCCTAACTGTTTCTGTTGCCATACAATAGGTAGAAAACAAAAAATTGTACAAATCAATTACATATTCTATACTGATTGTGAGGGGTCCATGTGACTCTTGACATGAGTTTTTCTCACTGTAAGTGAAAGTAGGACATATCACTCCAAGCCAGAGTGCTCCTCTCTGCATAGAGCATAACAGAATTATTTTCTTTCCTACTCCTGTCCTGTCTGGCTCCTTTGCTTCCTCAGGAATGTGTATCGAGTACCAGGCAGGGTGGTAAGTGCTTTGTTTTAATGTGTGTGTGTGTGTGTGTATGCTTGTGTGTATAGTCCTGTCTACATGTATATAGGGGTTTAGTTGCCTAACACATAGTTTTCTTTACACTTTAATGGAAATCTCCTGGGGATCTTGCATCAATGCAAATTCTGGCTTAGAAAATCTTGGTTGGAGCCTGAGATTCTGAATCCCTAACAAGCTCCCAAGTGGTGCTGATGCTGCTGGTCCACAGGCCACTCACAGAGCCCAGGAGGCCTCCTCATGCTCTCTCCTCCTTGGCCATGTTTATTCCCCTTTCCAGGATGTATTCTCCCTACTTTCTTTGTCCAGTATCTTTTTGTATATTTCCTTCTGAAAAATAAAGACAGAACTCTTTTGGTGTACCTAGAAATAACTAACCAAGGAAAAGCCTATATTAAACAGCCTTGAGTTATGTTTTCAGTAGGTATATCATTCTTTGGGGCAAGCTCTTGAGTTCAGACATGGAGGAAACAAAAACATGTTAACCTGGTATTGGGATCCAGGCATCCAGGAGTGATTCAACATCCTCTTGGCTGATGCCAGGTTAATCAGCAAGACTTTCTATTCAAAGGTCAGTGTAGTATTAAGTGAATTTAGGGAGAAACTTTTTCATTTTAATAGCATTCCTTTAATAAATGCTTCAATCACACTATAGAGAACATTGCAATTTATCACAACAATATTATGATATGAGTGATCTCTTTACTTCAATGCTTGGGTCCTGGTCTGGGAGAGGAACATGCCAGCTGGGAGTGAAATAAGAATGCATCACTGTCGTCAGCCTTCCCTTTTGTCTATTCTTTGCTTAAAATGTTTTATTTAGAAACCACAGGAGACAGTGGAAATGAATCACCCTCTAGCCTTCAGTGACGGCAATGAATTATACTGATGAGAAGGAATCATATCTAAGGCAGGCAGGAGGGATGGTTCAGGTAATCACAGAGCAATTATAGCATTAGCCAAACTGCACTGGACCAGGCCAAATGATGTGTGGATTTTCTGAGAGAGAACAGAGTAAGAATCCTTGACATTGATGGCTAAGGCTTCCTTCTGATCATCAAACATCAAATTGGATTTTCTCAAGAATGAGGTAAGGCACTTTTGTGAGGCTCTTTAAACCATGTGGCATGTTAAAGCAATCAAATCACTTACTAAATGGTGCAGATCAAAGAGAGAAAAAAAAAAAAAACTAGAGAAAGCCTGTTTGTCCTACCCTTTGGACCTCCTGTTTGGCATTAAACATCTTGACCTGACATCTGCTATCTAATAGAAAGGAAAGAGGTCAGATGCTGAGGTCTATTGATCAAAACTCCAGAAAGGTGGGAAGGGCCACCAAGTTGGTTGTCTCAACGGAACCAAAGGAGAGAGGAAAGCAAAGGAAACGAAAAGGAGAGAAACATGTAAATGTCTATAGCCAAGATGGAAGTGTGGGCAGACCACATTGTAAGGGCTGTGCTGCTCAATGTTTGGTGGGTTCATTTTATACATTTATTGACTTTTGCCAATACTGCATTGAGATAGCCAAATCTCAAAGTAAAAATGGTTCTTTTTGAATGGCCCTTTGGCATAGCCTAGGAGATAATTGAGGCAAAGGAAATATAAAGCATTCTCCTTAATAGCACAACAGAAATCTTGAATATTTAATAGGAGATGGTGGCTTAGGGATTAAAAGGAAAGGAGAGAACTCTCATGAGAAAAGAGAGTAGAGTCAGAAGGAGATCAGCTTTCATAAGAAAGACATGGGTAAAATTTTTTCTGGTTTACAGGATGGCAAATAAAGGGCCATGTTAGCTTTGTGCTGTGAGTCTTCTGATATCCTCCAAATATTTTCAGTAGAAGTCTATCAGACACAACCTGCCTCATATTAGTGATGGTTTGTGGGAAAAATGAAAAATGTGCTGTGTCCACAACTGGGTGAAGTTGGAGAACCTCTTACCCCAGCTACAGATGAGTGAGCTAATGGCTTACCAAGAAGAAATAGGAAATTTCCAGTGGGAAGGCCAGGATTGATAAATATTTCCAAAATACTAGCTATACATAGCTAATTAGAAGCTTTAAAAGTTCTTCATTGTCTTTTTAATTTTGTTTTGTAGAAAGTAATATTTGCAGTATTCCTAAATATTTGCAGTACTCCTGAATATCTGCAGTACTCCTAAATATTTGCAGTACTCCTGAAGGTGTGAACGACCCTTACAATTTTGAGTATTACATGGTTAATCAGCCAAGAAGACTTTGATGAGTGTCTCAGCAAAGTGGCACATTGTATTCATGATTTTAAATAAAGACAAGGGGGGGAAATTTTCAGACCCAGGCGTTAGTCTGGAAACACTCTTCTGCTAAAGTTTATAAAACCCTTCTCATTACCACAGCATGGGCAGAAAGCGAAACAACAGCATTGCAGCCAGGATGGCAGACAATATCCTCAAAGATGCAGAAAGCTTGAAGAGCAGGAAGCAATGATTGCCAGCAAAAAGGATAATCAGCAAACAAGCATCCTTAACTGCTCTAGCTCTGGAATGAACAAAGAAAGCATCACATGAACAACAAGGGAAGCAAGAAGATTCCAATATTAGGAAGAAGAGCACTGATAAAAGAAGGTACTAACTTGGGGACAGAAGAGAAAGAAGCAAAAGAGCTCTGAAGAAACAGTAATGCCAGAATAGGGTATACCAGATAAGAGAAGAGGTTTTGGCTATTCTTAGTGGAGACTCAAAAATTCATATAAGAAGTTATTGTGTCATGTATAATTTGTGTGTGCTTTTGCTTAAATTGTTTGCATAGTTAATTTTATATGTATAGTTCTAATTCTGATACCAAAATATAGGTTCTGTAGGTTAACAGTCTGTATTCATTTCATAAATGTTTGGGTTGCAGAAGCCTTCTAGGTATTGATATAGACATCTTTAGGACTCCATGGCTTATCCCTGACATCCCTCACACCCACATGTACAGAAAACTGGCATTGTTATAGAAGAGTCTGGGTCTATCTGACCTTAAAATCTAGGTAGCCATTTATTCTTTGCCCCAAACTAAAAATATAAGATTATTCAAAGAAAAAAAAAGTGAGTCCATATTTTAAAAATTGAGGGATAAAATGCTAATAAAAGAAATTAAATACACTTTGTGGAAATTCTATTGTCAATAGTTTTTTCTTCTTTAAATTATTGCCTGCCTTTCCTTGGTGAGGTGATTCTACATTTGGGGAAAACAGATCTGAAAGAAGTCTGAACTTCCACTTCCTGAAATAAGGCAGAGAAAATACTTTCAAATGACTTTCTCAGGAAAGATTAGCTAGGCAATTTACAAAAGATAGATGGGCAATTTACAATAAAGCAGAGTATAAACAACTAAGAAACACATACAAGGTGTGAACAAAAAATAGAGTCAATGTTTAAATTTTTTAAAATTACAGTAAAAGACATATTGCCATTTATCCCCCTCAAAATATTCCCTCTGGCTTCCAAAATACTTATCCTGTTGTTCCTGGCACTTTATGAAGTGCTTCTGGAAGTCCTCTTCTGTTAATGTCTTTAGTTTCAGCCCCCATCATGACCTCTCTGGGTCATACATCACTGCTTATACAATAATACATTAATATGTCAAATAAAAACATTACGGTGTGTCCTCATCCACCTTATTCACCAGATCGGGCGCCATGTGATTTCTGGCTCTTTCCCAATGTCAAAATGACCATGAAAGATAAACATTTTAAATCCATTCAGGACATAAGAACATGGAGGTAGCCACAACAGTGCAACTAAAGACATTTACCATTATCTTTTGATCACACCTCGTACAAAAATGCTATTTAAGCTCATCACTAAGCAAGAAATACAAGTAGATACAAAATATCGTTTTACACATCTCAAGTTGGCAAAGTTTAAAGAGAGTGAAAATGGCATTATTGGCAAGGGTGTGGAGAAAGTAGCTCTTTCAAGCACTGTAGCATGAATAGCACCTGCACAGTCTTCTGGAAGGAATGTTAGCCCCCATCTCAAACACCACAAAATGCACATATGCTTTGGCCTATAATTCTCCTCCTAGGAACATTTCCCAAGAAAACAATCAGATGAGCCAGTAAAATATGTTCACTTCATCATTTACACATAGTTAAGTTGTTTTAATTCCCACTGAGGGGAAGGAGAAAAGAGAGGGTGATGGGGAGTGAATATGATCGAAGTACATTGTACAGATGTATGGAAGTGTCATAATGAAACTCATCATTTTGTACAAATAATATATGCTAATTTTAAAGGGAGAGAGAGTTGTTTTCGTTCCAACAATGAAAATTATTTGAACAAATTATGGTTTGTTAGCACAATAGAATATTAATTCAGCCACTTAAAGTAATTTGTTGGTATTAAGTGCTGTTGAGTCTTGTCCAACTCATAGCAACCCTCGTAGGGTTTTCAATGGCTGATTGTTTCAGGATTGTCTTGGGAGTGGATTGCCACATCCTTCTCCCAACCTGAAGCAATGTTGTTAGGTGCCGTAGAGTCGGTATCCGACTCATAGTGATCCTCACAGGGTTTTCAATGGCTGACTGTTTCAGGATTGCCTTGGGAGTGGATTGCCAGGCCCTTCTCCCATTTTTGCGGTGCTGGGAATTGAACTCGGGACCTCAGAGACTGCAGTGCAGCGCTCTACCAACTGAGCTAAATCCCAGCACACACACACACACACACACACATATAATCTCCATATATAATCTCCATACAGGAGAGGAAACAAAGAAAGAAATTATACTAAAATACTATCAATGATCTATTAAATCTGGGAGGTATGACTGTGGGTGATTTTTTTCCTTATTTATCTATATTGTTTATGTTTTTATAGTGATCATGAATTACTTATATGATAATATTCATAATAAAAAAGAAAAAAAGGTATATTCTTTCACTTTCATCAAAGGGAGTTTGGATTCTTTTGTTGCTAAATTAGTGCTGTTATTATTATTTGTGATTTTCCTAATAACAGTAAAACTACTACAAATGACTTTTTATAGCTGCATGTGATCTGTATCCAAATGGGCTATTCAAGGCCAAATAGCTTTCACATTCATTTTCCTAATGAACCTGAAAGAGAACTGAGAAATACTGTGCTATATATTGAGAAAATGAGGCATAGATAGGCAGCAAAATTTTTCACTGAGTTTAAAGAAAAATTAGAAAAGGCTCTGAGAAAAATAGTGTAAGACCTCAGACTGTTGTTTTGAATAAAAATTGAGTTCCCTTATGGATGTCTAATTTTATGACCAGTGTGTCCTCGGCACCATGTTCCTTTGGCAACAAAGAAACCTTCTTTCCGTTTGTCTTTAATAGCTTTCTCCACCAGTCAGGAATTTGTATGCATTTGAATGGCACTGACATTAGCATGTGTATGGTTCTACAAATGCACTGTGGGGGTTGTCCTCTGAAAGCACTGTTTCTTCAAAAACAGGTACTTCTCCTTCCATCAGGATGAAAACTTCCCCAAAAGGAAGGCTCTAGCAGCACAAAGGGAGAAAAAGAATACAGAATTGGACATATCCAGTTTTGAATCTTAGTATCTCCCAGTCTTTCTTTCCTCCATCACAGAGTGTAGCTAACCAACTTAGGTGTTAATTTCATGTGTCAACTTGATTGGGCTAAGAGATGCCCAGACAACTAATAAAACATGGTTTCTCCTGTGTCTGTGGAGGTGTTTCCAGAAGAGATTAGCATTTGAATCAGTAGACTGAGTAAAGAAACTCTCCTGAACAATGAAAGTGGACATCACCCAATATGCTAAGGGACTGGATAAAATAAAAAGGCAGAGGAAGGGAAAATTCTCCTTTTGCCTTCTGTAGCTGCAACATCTGTCTTCTCTCCTTGGATATCAATGCCCCTGGATCTTGGGACTCCTATCTTGGGACTTATACCTGCAGCTCCCCTGTCCTCTCTCCTAAGCCCTTTAGCTTCAAATTGGGAGTTTACCTAATCAGTCCCCTAGTTCTCCAGTTTGCTGATAGCATATGAGTTATCATAGCCTCCATAATCATGTGAGACAGTTCCCATAATAAAGCTATTCTTCTGTCTTTCAATCTATCAACCTGCCTATCTATCTGTCTCCAGTTGGTTCTTGTTATTGTTAGGTGCCATCAAATCAAGTCAAACTCATAGTGACCCTATGTACAACAGAACAAAAGAAGCAGTATATCTGATAGCACTTCTCTGCTACCCATATGGTTTTCAATGGCTGATTGTTTTGAGAGTGGGCTGCCAAGTCCTTCTCCCATTTGTGTGGTCCTGGGAATCCAACCAAGGGCCTAAGAGCAGGCAGAGCAAGCACTCTACCAAATGAGGTAAGCCTCAGCCCCTTGGATAATATTAATACACTGAGGAAGAAATAAATGCATGGAGTGCCAAGCACTGTGCTAGGCACATAGTAAGGACTCAACAAAAGTTAGCTCTCTGTATCAGTCAGTGTGTGCTAAAGGAACAGAACCAATAGAACATATGCATATATATACAATGATAAAAAAAATTATTGGTTGGTTTATACAATTGGAGGCTGAGTGGTCTCACAATGGCCATTTGCATGCTGGCCAGCTGAGCTTATTGGAGGGTGCTGCCCACATTTAGGTCAGGTCTCCCCACTTATTTGCTTTCCTACATGCCAATTGTCTCTGGAAATGCCCTCACAGACACACACACAGAAGTATGCTTTACTAATTTTCTGGACTTCTCTCAATCCAATCAAGTTGACAATCAAGATTAACCATCACACTCTCCCTCCCCAGACTCCTGTACCCCCTGTGACTTGCCAGTGCCCTCCCTGAAGGAGGGTCTCATTTTCCTACTCTCTGATCACGCCCACAATTCTGAACCAAGATGGGAAGAAGTTCAGCGAAAGAGCACATATAAAATCAAGAGGATTAAGCTTCAGAGCTCAACTTTGAGCTCCCATTACAGGTCAGATGGTTTTGCTAAGAATTGTAGAATGGTCCATGTGGAGATGGGAAGTTGGGTTACAAAGATAAAGCAGTTCTACATAAATGTCCATGGTAAATTTCCTGGAAAGGTCTCAGAAATATAAATCTCCAAGGCCCTAGGAAGCTATAGTAGTTTCTTTTCTCATAAATAACTGTTGCATGTAATTGGGTGTTTGTATTGTTGTAGTTTTTAAGAGGCATTCCAAAATCCACAAAACCTGCATTGTCCTGAGACCTTAGTCCAGCTACCAGACATAAGGATTCTCTCTTACTATCGCCAGCCTTTGCTTAGACACAGATTTCTGCCTCCCAAGGGAATCCATTCCCGTTAAAAACAGTTCTAAATTGTTATCAAATGTAGCAATTGAGATTTTGTGTCTCTAAACTCTGTATGATGGGTCACATTTCTATTCCCTGGCACTGCACTGTACTATCTCCAAAGTTGCTTCCCAGGCCACACACCCATCTTTAGCCCCTCTCATCTGCTGTGCTTCAAGCCTGCTCTGATTCCTCTTCTGACAGTGCCTGGAGCTGAGCTCAGCCCTTGAGATGTGCTGGGGCTAACCACAGCATAGCAGCTCTGTTACCACCTTCCAGGAATGTTCAGCACTGTCTACCCTTGAAAAAAGAAAAAGTACCCAGAACGGAAGCAGGTTTTCCCCAAGATAGAGTAATGAATTTCAGTGTGACACTTCTAGGACCAAGACTGTTGCAGCTGATTCACCATGCATCAGTTGGTGATTTTGGAAGCTGTGGAGGCTCTGTCTCCTCTTCCCCTGAAGGAGACCAGATTCCACTGAGTTTGTAGGAAAAAGGCCCAAAGCCTTGAGTAGGGACCACACTACAGGGAAGTGCAAGGAAAGCAGCTCCATCCTACAGAGATCTCCTTCTGCATGTGGAACGTTAGGGCTGACATGGAGGTTAGAATAAGGTTTCAATGCAGGAAATGGGTTGCAGCCTGCAAGCAAGGTCTGTGCCCTCTCTGAGAACTGAGGAGAAAAATGGTGCCATCTTGGACTCCTTTCTTTGTGTTCCTCACAGTCTGGCTTTCACACCACCTTATCTGGTTGCTTGGAGTCATGACAGTCTTAACAATCGTCATGTTAGCTGTTGTATCACCTCAAATAGTTGAAGCACTCAGGAGGGACAAGTTATTTTGTCTAGTCTCGTTTACCCACAATCCCTACCAATGTCCAAAGAGGGAATGAAAACACACTGTCTCCTAGAAGCAGTTCTGGAACTGGAAAAACCTTTCTTGATGTCTTAGCCTGAGAGTTTTCTGATGGACAAGAACCTTCTGCTGCTGATATGCAAGATACTGTAAGGAGGGCCAGTTCTGTAGTAGAGATGACAGAAGAATAAGCTGTCACCAGAGGTGGCTGGGAGGTCATTGGCCCTCTGACTCCAACATTCCTCTATACACACATACACATGTACACACACACACACACACACACACACACACACACAAGCACCTATGCATGTACACACTCCATACACTTTCTTTCTTGGATCAGGCCTCTTTGCTGTAAAACAGAGGCACCATGGTAGAGCTGACAGAGGACTAAATGAAAAAGGATGCTAATTGAAGCAAGCAAATGCATCCAGGACAAGCAGTTTCTATGTGTACAGTTTATATGCTGTAATTATCAAATAAGGAAATCCTAAACAAGGGAAGCTATTTCTGGCATGTTCCCACCCTACTTCTCTCCCTGGTGAATGTAACTTGATTTTGTCTTATGTCACCACCCATAGACTACAGAGTGTCTCAAGCCAAGAACCTCCATAGGCTCAGCTCTCAGTTACTCACAGCTTGTAAATATTAGTGCCGTGGAATTGCACCATTTGGGATCTACCACAACCTGTGAAAATTTGAATGTAACTGGAAGAGGTACAATAACTGGCAACAGCAAAAGGCTAAATTTTACTTCTTGGAAATGAGCCAGAATTAATTAAATGGGAAGACAGGTTTTGACAGCTTGTAGCTTCAGTGTCATGAAATAAACAACACTGGCTAATGTGTTCAGTCATAAAAGACCAAACAGATGATATTTCATGCTTTTTAGAATTGACTGAAGAAGGTTATAAACCAGCACTCTAAAACAACCATCAAAGCACCCACTTGTCATCCCATCCACAACCTAACCAAGTCCAGTTGAACCAAAATCACTTTTCCCTTTGTTCCATTTATTCACATATTCACCTACCCAGTCATCCTCTGACCCAAATCAAAAAAATATTTACACAAATTTCTCACATGTCAGACACCAACACAGTGACAGAGACAGGCAGGAACTTGCTCTCTACAGCTTCTCTTTCCTCTTTTCCCTTGGCTCACTCATCATGAGGGCCCTTGTTCATCCTATAACTTTTGACTGAAGATTGTCAGGTAAATGGGCTCTAGAACTCTATTTCCTTAAGCTTAGCTTCTCAGAAACATTCCTAAGACAAATGTCAGGGTCTGGAAGCTTAGTTGGATCATTGCTGAGATGCCAAACCAAAAAGATGACTGTGGAAAACTACTAGGACAACCACATCAGAAGCTGGATTTGGATCAGGATGTAGCAAGAATAAGAGACAAAGGGACAGGATCACGAACTGTAGGGAGATAGCAGAGTTTCTAGAGAACAAACTGACGATAGAAATTTTTTTTTGTTATTGTGAATAGTTATTTTGAGATACATTATGCCTATCTTGATGATTCTCTGTCAATTTAAGCTATTTTCTGTTTAATTTTGGTAATGAGAGGAAAAGGAGGCTAGAAAGAATCTTAAAAATAGACATTAGCACAGTGAGTTGAGATCATGGCAAACTTGGTCAACCATGGAAAACTTTTATATATAAAATTTTAAAAACAATATACAAAGAGCAAAGTACGTGCCACAGAAGTTCAGTAACAATTGTCATGCATTGCTTAAATTTGCTTCCTATTCTAGCTAAACCAAAGGTCATTGCTATTTCCTGATTTGATGCAGGCTCTCAGGCTCTTTAATAGCTTGGATGGGAGCCAGGTGCATTTGAGAGTCAGCCTTCCAGAACTTGACATTAATTACTAATGCTGAGGCAAAAACCAAGACAGAAAGAAGACACAGCAGTCCATGAGTATAGAGAGCATTCTGTCTGGAACTCCCAAACTTCAGTAGTTAAGTGGTAAGACAGATCTGAACTTCAATTCCAGCTCACATCTCACCTACCTGGAATCTCCGTTGCAGCAGCTGACAGATGGGCATTAACATCTCCCCAAAGAGATGCCATGGCTTTGCCCACACAGCCAGAGAGGTACCTAGGAGCATGATGCAGCCTCAGAGGAAAACAGAGGAAGTTGTAGTGAAGCTGCACTTATACCTCATTCTTTTTACTTTGATTTTATGTTTTTGGGAAGAATGTTAGACTTATTGGGGGATACTGTAGCACTTCCTAGTCACACTTTGACCCCCTCTTAAGGCTCACTAAACTTCTGTAAAGAGTGAGAGAGTAGCCGAGGGCAGTGGCATATACCTGTAATCCCAGCAACTTGAGAGGCTGTGGCAACAGGATTTTAAGTTTGAGGCCAGAGTCAGCTTCTGTAACTTAGTGAGACCCTGTCTCAAAATAAAAATAATGAAAAAGGGGGTTGGGGGTGCAGCTCAGTGGTAGAACACTTGGCCCTGGGCTCAATCCTCAGCACTGAAAGAAAAAAAAAAAAAAAAAGAGCCAGACAGTGAATATTGGTCCATGCAGTTTTTCTAGTAACTATTCAATTCTGCATCATGGTGCAAACACAGCCATAGATGATATATAACTAAATGAGTATAGCTATGTTCCAATATATATTTATTTACCACACATAGCAAGCCAGATTTGTTCCATAGGCTGTATGTTGTAAGTCTCAAATGAGATAGTATATACATATAAGAGATATATAGATAGCATACATGTCTATGAGATACTATATATGTAGTTATTTTGACAATGTTTGACATATAATATTTGCTCAATAAATATTTCTCTGGCTATTTTGTTTTGACAGCACCCATGAGTCAAAAAGCATATTTATTCACTCAACAAATTTTGCTTTAGTGCTTTCTATATGCCAGGATCTATTCTACTCAGTAGGATACAACAACAAATAAGACAAAGTACTTTCTTGTATATTGTAGAAGAGAGGAAAGGAGACAAGGTGAGAGGGGGAGGAAGGAAGGAAGTTGTCAGCCCATAATAATTGCTATGCAGACAATAAGTAGGATGCTACAGAAATAAAAAATGATAACATAGCCATTTTGATAGGATGTTTAGGGCAGTCATTTCAGAGTAGGTGACACTTATCTGAAGTCTGAAAGAAGCAAAGGAGCCATCTGTGCCAAGATCAGGAGGCAACATCCCAGATGGAGTAAAAAATGAGAAAGAATGCTGTATAGTAGGAATGAACAATGCCTGTTCATGGAACAGGAAGAAGGGCAGTGTTCCTCCACACAGGATACACACACACACACACACACATACACATATCTGAAGCCAATTTTAAAAGTAGATTTTTACTTAACTGAAGATATCCAAAATATTATTTCAATACAAAATTGTTATGAAAAATTAGAGATATTTTCTATTATCTTCCATAGAAAACATTCTAAATCTGGTATGCATTTATACTTACAATGCAGTTCAATGTGGACCAACCCCATGCTACAGGCTAGTGCCTGCCAAAAATATTCTACAACATAGATTTAGAAGTTTATACAGTAGGAGAAAGAGCTTAGATTTCTACTCCAAGCTACTGGAGGGTTTGAGCAGGAGACAGATATGATCTGACTCACATTTTTATGTGAGTATTCCTTGTGGACCACTCTGTAGAGAACACATTAAAGGGAGGCATAGGAGAAAAAGTAAAGAAAAGCAGTTGGGAAGTGATCAGCCTGGTCAGCTGCAGAGATGTGCTGGCTTGGACTGGACTGGTGGAGATGCTGAGGAG
The DNA here is from genome assembly GCA_007922755.1 of Pedetes capensis. NCBI lineage: Eukaryota > Metazoa > Chordata > Mammalia > Rodentia > Pedetidae > Pedetes > Pedetes capensis. Next base: position 91,609 of record VMDO01002787.1, on the reverse strand, counting down.
AAGCAGAGGGTAGATTCAGGGTGGTGATCCCACATTGGTATGATGTCAGGGTAACGGCCACAGATTCTAGTGTTGGAGTGAACATCCATGGATATAAATGATGTTCCCTGTCCCACCCACACAGTAACACAAATCTTCAGGACTCCTGTTCCACCATATTGAGTAATAACATGAGGAGTCTGCTCATCTTTGGTGGGGTGACAGAAAAGTCCCCAGTGCCGGGTCAAACAACAGTCAATGAGGGAAAGTTGTAGGGATGTTTGCACAACTCTATGAACTAAGAACCATAGGATTATAATCTTTAAATGGGTAAATTGCATGGTATGCAAACTATACCTCAATAAAACTATTAAAAAAGAAAGAATGAATGAAAAGAATTAGGGCACTGGTATCTTTGTATTGATTCTGGGATGGGAATGAGGGTAAAGTGTAGCCCTTATTAGCACTGATCTACAAATTTCCCTCTTCCTTCAAAAAAGGCAGCAGATGCCCAGCGTGACCCATCTTCAATTCCAGCTACTGCCCTGGCCTAGTCCCAGCCAATGACCCTCAAAGGGAGATAGAGCCACAGAAAGAAGGTGGCGGCTGGGAGAGAGTGCTGGGCAGCTGTGGAAGCATATGAACATGGAGAAGGCAGAAAAACTTAAGTCATCCACAGAGCAAAGGGTGCTCTGAACAACCTCTCTGCTACAACACTTACCATGATAAAAACAGGCCCCATGTTTATAAGACACTTCACAATTTGTGGTATGCTTCCCTGTGTTCATTCTATTTAATCTTCAGAAAGAACTCTGAGGTAGGCATTTTAAAGAACATTTTCCCAAAAGGAAACTGAGCCTGATTGACTTGTTTGAGATCACACAGCCCAAAAGAAATGGAACCAGGGACTTCAAATGAATCTCTTGCTCTCCATTACACCCATGCCAAAGTAGCAGTGAGTCCATGCAGCTGTGCAAAGGCACACACGCAAAGCCACACTGTGAAATGCATAGAGAAATCTCACACACCCGTGGCTCAGCCTCCCACATTGTGCGTGAGTCACTGGAAGTTATTTGGATAGTGCCCTGTGGACACCAGCCACCTTTTCTTCATTTCTGTCTTCTCATGGTTGAGTTTCAGACACTGAATTTTAAATAAACGAAACACTACTCTGGACAGAGGATATCAGCAGCATCTGGGATCACTCCTAGAATAGGGACTCTGGCCAGAGCAGGAAGGAAAATGTTTTCCATTGTAGTTCATTTAAATATTTCCAAGTTAAGTTGACCAAGCTTGAAATGCCTCCGAAAGACAACCAAGAAACCAAATGTCCTAGACGAAAGAAGGCACATGAGTTATTTATTTTTTTTAATTTGTATTTCCTGTATGGATCCAGATCAGAAAAGATTTTTATGTAGACTTGCCCTGCCTAGTCTCCATCCATCACAGAACTGCCACATGAAAGTAAATTAATAAGGACCGATGCAGCACCTCATGCAGGTGAGGTGCGGGTCTAAATGTTTTCTATTTAACCTGATAAGAACTCTACAGCTGCCAGGATGTGTTGGCTTGGTCATTATAGTTCTTCCCATTTTACTTATGAAAAAGAAGAAGAGAGGAAGAAGCTAATTAGCATTTACTGAGCGAAAACTATGGTCCCTGTGTGCTTTCAGTTGTCACATTGAATCTTATCACAATGCTAAGAAGCGATGTCCACATTTCAGATGTAAGCTAAGTAACTTGCCAGAGTTGAGTTGTATGTGGTGGAGACAGCATGCAAACCCTAGTCTTTCCAGGATATTCCACCACTGCCTCAAGAGATCCTTGAGATCAGGGATCTGAGATAAAACAACTCAGTGATGTTCTACTGAGGAACACAATTAAGTTTCAGTATATGGATGATGTACTCTATCCTTTCATTGCTTTTCATTATGTGGCTCACTACTCTATTCAATGGATTGCATAATAAGCATTTACTGAGCACCTAGTGCACACAGACCACATGTTCATCATTGCTTTCCCTCTGTCTCTTGAAATCATCCCTGATCTGGTCCTTCCTGGTGTAGGAGGATGCTGTATCCTTGAATCCAGGCCTGAACTGGCTCAACAGAGCTGAGAGAAAAGGGAAACATTTGTCAGGAGCACAGATTTTATGTCAGGCTTTGTGCTCAGCACTAACTATTCATCTACTGCCCATAACAATCCCATGAAACGGGCTCTTGATATGCAGTTCATAAAAGTACAAAATGAGGCTCTATTACCTAAAGTAACAAATCTCTACAGCAACAAATCTTAATAAAATGATAAATTTTCTGCTTCAAATATCTAACAATTAACAACAGCAGCAGCAATAAAATCAAAGCTAATGGTGTGCACTCTAGATGTCTCAAGGACTAATCCTCACTCCTCCCACACCAGAAAAAAAGAAGGAAAGAAAAAGTATCAGTTATCAATTATTACCTAGGACCAAACAGGCTGGGAAAACAATTCTAATCATATTTCAACCAAACTCCTACGACGCTTTGCCAAGCTTATAAACCCCCTTTCAATAGAGAAACCAGGGGAAATTGATGGAAACAAGCTTCACATGTGTTCTGTTCATTGACTTAAAAATCAAAAAACATTTATCTTTTCAAGAGTCATCAGCTGGTTAAGTCTTCTGAGGGTTTGCTATTGACCCCCACCCCCAGTTTAAAATGGGAAAGAAATACAGTATTCCCAATGTTAATATTTTCACAAACAGGAAGTCACAGGCCATCTTCCAGAGGTTCAAATGTGAGTCCAAGCTTGACAATTATAATATTTTTGAATGGGGGTCCAAAATGGAATATTTCCTAAACTAAATATAAAATAGAAGGAAGAGGGGAAAGAGAGGCAGGGGAGGGGGATAGAAGGGAATAAACAGGCCAAACATCACTTGTTTGCCCTGCTATATGTCTTCCTGAATCTCTAAGGAGCAGACTGGTGGCATTTGTCCTTTCTCTGGCCACAGTGTGGGCAATGGTAAGTAAATCGGGGAGCAAGAACTCAGGGCATCCACCTGCCTCCTTTTGCCCCATTTAGCTCTGTGCGGGTGTCTTCTCAGAGGTCTCCTCACACATTCCCTTCTTCTCCTCCTTTCCTGTCTTTCCTCCCTCTTTCCAGCCACTGGCACAAATATAGTTATTGAGCTCTTTGTGCCAGAAAGTAATCGCTGCTTTCACATATGAGGTCATATTCAAGCACTCTTCCATTCCTCCATTTATTCATCAAATCTTTTCAACTCCTGGTTGTACCAGCTACTGTGCTGGGTGCTGGGGATGCACACAGCAATGCCTTGTGACAGAGCTGGGACCTAAATCAGGGCAACCTCCAGTTTTTCTACCTTTTCTTCCAAAAGCAGATGGTCAGAGGCCAAAGGGGCAGCTGATTTTTTCAGGAATCAAACAGGGTTTTAAGCCTTCTTTCATTTTTAGTGTGGACATTTTGATTTCATTTTCCCCAGAGAAGTCATTTACTCTGACACTTATTCATGCATCCATTTATCCACTCAACCAACAATAATGAAAATGTATTAAGTGCCAAAGATCAATATCACGCAGCATATAATGTGCATAAACACCAGAGCCAAGCAGCTGGACCTTCCCTCATACTTGCCATGATACTTCTCTAAGCTCTACTTCCTCCTGCATAAAATGGGGATTGTAGTAGGACCCACCTCATAGACTCACTGTTGTTGTTAGGTCTGTCCAGTCGGTTCTGACTCCTAGGGACTCTATGTACAACAAAATAAAACTCTCCCTGACATTGTGCCATGCCCGACACTATGTCAGTGCTTCTCTGCTATTCACAGAGTTTTCGATGGCTCATTGTTTCAGGAGTGGGCTGCCAGGTCCTTCTGTTTTTGTGGTGCTGGGGATTGAACCCAGGGCCTCAGAGTGCACAGAGCAAGCACTCTCAGACTCATTAGGAGGATTTAACACCATAATCACAAAGAGTTATGCACCCACTACACTCAATAAAATAACAGTTATTGTTGTTCCTGTTGTTATGTGCCACATACTATATGCTGTTGTTGTCGTTAGGTGCCATGGAGTCGGTGTCCAACTCAAAGAGACCTTATGTACAACAGGCGAAACACTATTGTCAGTGCTTCTCTGCTATTCATAGGATTTTCAATGGTGGATTAATTTTTGGGAGTGGGTTGCCAAGTCCATCTCCTAAGCCTACTGCACCTGGTGTTCCCAGGCCTGACCCTACTTAGCTTCAGAGGTCTGATGGGATTGGATGCCACAGTGCTACAGCTGCAGGCTTACTATATGCTAATTATGCTAGGGACAAGAAAATCAGACAAAATTTGCAAAGGGATCTTGAGAGGACAAACACCACACCAAAGCAGAAGACAACACTGTCTCGGTCTGGCAAGTCAAGGGCTCATCAACTCAGCCACCATGTACATGTGTATGATACCACACAAGCCTCCCAGCATCCTTGAAACACTCCAGTTTGGAGCTACCCAATTTTTTGCCTGAGTGAACAATATACATAATTGATCATCCTGCAGAGGCCACACCTAAGAAAGCTCTTGGTTCAATAATTCACCTTGTCAACATGCATAAAACAAGACACGAGTCCCACAAGCTGGCTTGAACATCCATTACTCCATAAAATGTAGCATCCGATGGCTCTAAAAGAAGTACCCTGAGCATACCCCTAAACTGAAAAGTGGGCAAGGAGACCATCCTTCCACTGAACACCCAGGAGGGGCAGTCTTGTGAGCAGGGAGTGAATTTCTTCCCCCAGGGTGGAACACATACCCTTTCAATTCAGAAGGATAAAACTTAGTAAAAGATGTTGCCTAGGAAAAGAAATGTTCCCCAAGGGAACCCAAAGAGAACACCAATGTTCCAAGTGAAGCCAATTCACTCATTTAGATGGTAAAGAACAATGTCAATAGAGGTGGGTGAAATCATTAGATAGCTTTTAATTCTGGCTTTGAGATGGATAAAATGTGGGGGGAGGTGTGAACACTGACAGCCAGACACAGGAAGTAATCTCAGATAAATGACTTCTGGGTATGGGAGAGAATTATTTGGAAAGCACCAGTGTGAATTCTCTCACCTCTCACCTTTGGTCCCTGGGCTTCTATAGCAGGTATCTTTGCAAAACGTCATCCATTCATCTCCTCATTTATTTATCAGATATTTTAAAGAGAAATTCTCCATCTGATATCTCTGCATATGTACATACATGTACTGTGGCCAAAAGGGACAGAAAGGACCAGAGTAAAAGGTATTCAGCTGATAAAAGCTCTAAACTGAAACCGACTTCAGACAGAAACTAGATTCCTTGTCAGTGAAAATCAGCTTTCTGCCAAAGACAGACCAAGCTGGAAGTCTTGCAAGGAAGCCAGGGTCTGACTCAGGCCTTTTGTTTCTGCCTCTCTAGCTAAGGATTTCTCCAAAACTTTGGTGAGAGGGATTTTGTAGGTAAAACTGGAATGGTGCATGGTTGGCTTTGTGCACGTGCTTTGTATACTAGCTCCTGTGGATTTCTCTGCACGTGCTTTGTTATGTAGAGTTTGTTGGTTTTGTCTGACTGTACTTCCAAGACATGAGGATCTTGAGTATAGAATACTCAAGCACAGTCCAATTACAATTCATTGCCTGCTAAACTGTTTTCTGTTTTCCCATGGTATGAGTTCAGTCCTTCTCAACTAATTCTTTTGTTCTCTTTATAGAGCCCTGTGGTACATACATAGTACTTATTATTTGTTCACAATTCCTCCTTCACTCCTTGCCCCTGCTGTGACCATCCTGAGGAGAGCGTATTTCCCACCCCACTGCCACCGGGCTCAACCATTTTACCTACTTTGGCCCATAAAGCATAGTTGGAAGTAATAGTATGTTCCAGCTGAAGCTTTAAGAAATATGAAGGCTTCCCTGTGGCCCTCATGTACTCCTGTGAACACTCACTCACTGAGAAATGTACAACCCAAGAGGCCTTCTGCCAGGGGTCTCAGACTGATTGCCCTGCAGAGCACGTTGGCAACCTACCGCCAAAAGTCAAGTCCACCTGAGCCCAGTAAAGCACGTCTGAGTCATAGCCAACTTGTGGGCCTATGAGTGAGAAATAAATACACGCTGCACTTTGGGCATTTGTTACACAGAATCACTGAGGCAAAACCTGACTAACACAAGACCCAGCTTCAACAGGTCATATAACACCAAGGATGATTTTAATCCAATGGATAACTGGACTCCAGTTCACAGCACCGAGAGAGGAGGGCCCACTTAAGTAAGTTCCTTCACCTGAAAATGACCCATCTTTGGCTGATAGTACTACACACTGTTTAAGTAACTAAGAAATTTATTACTCACAGTTCTGGAGGCTTAGAAGTCCAAGGTCAATGCACCAGCAGATGCATGTCTGATGAGGGCTCATTCCTCACAGATGACACCTTCCAAGTGTCCTCACATGGTGAGATGGGAAGGGACAAACAAGGATCCCTCCTAAGATGAAGGTGCTGGCAGATTTGGTGTCTGGTGAGGACCTGCTTCCTGATTCACAGGACTGAACTTTCTCTCCATGTGTCCTCTCTATGTGTCCTCTCATGGCAGAAGGAACAAGGCAGCTTTCTTGGCTTCTTTTGTAAAGCACTAATCCCATTCATGACAGCAGAGGCTTTATGACCTAATCACCTCCAAAAGACCCTCACTTCTTAAATCCATCACATTGGTGCTTAGATCAATATATGAATTTTTGGAGGGAGACAAACATTCAGACCATAAAAGCTGTAACCTAGGAAAACATGATGACTTTTATAGGTGTTATTTGCTTCTTCGTTGATACTAATGCTACTATTTACAGTGGGCTCATGGCTAAGTCCTTTACACTTATTATCTCAATCCTCACCACAACGTGAGGCACTTATTACTATTATCCTCATTTTATAGAAATGAAAGCACAAAGAGATTAAGTAAAGCATCAAAACCCACACAATTATAAGTAGTAGGGCCAAGATGTAAACCAGGCAGTCTAACTTCAAAATATATAAAACTGCTCCCTTTTGGAACCCATGACCCTCTGTGGGCTTACAGACTTTGTTCACACCACTCTACCACATGACCTCCCCTATTCCTAGGGGATACTTCCTCCTGGCCTTTGCTCTTTGACAAGCTTTGTTGATCCAGGATCATGACACAGGTTTATAAAGACCACAGGTAAACACATTTCAACTACTGTTCTTATGTAAATAAATCCCAGGATGACTAACGGGGGTCCAGCCCTCAGGTAGGAAGATGGGCTTAGGATCTAGACTCCTGCTACTGCCTGGGTGTGGGCTGTGACTGGTTTCTTCCATATTTTTGTGGGTTCTCACAAAAAGTACAGTTTTTCTTTTTCATGGTGACATATCTTTTCTTATCCAGGAAAAGCTATGTTTCTTATTTTTTCTCTTCAGATACTCAATATTCCTTGCCCTCATTTTTCTCTTACCACTCTCACAATTTTGTGTATTTTTCTTTGGTTTGTAGTCTTTGCTTTTACTGTTTTAAAAACTCCTCAAGTGTTTTTGAAGGCTTTTTTTAGTTCTTCCATCTTTTCAGGATGCAATGAAAGGCAAATTTCATTCAGATGGATCTGACATTGTCGTTGGAAAGGAAATGATCCCTTCTGAGATTGCTCAACTGAAAGAAAAATGAAAAGTAAGATTTCTAAATCGTAAAGGTAATACATGTTCATGGTAGAAAAAGTAGAAAATATAGATAAGTAAAATAAATATAAAAACTATTTGTAAGTTTTCCTAACTTCCAGAGATAATTGCTTTTAGTTAATATGTTAATATTTTAATCAATTTCTTGTCAGTCTCTTAGACACATTTGAACATAATCACGATTTTACAGTACATGAAATTTAGTAGCTTGCTTTCCCACTTAACATTATAATGTAAACATTTTTCCCAATCCATAAAAGTTATAAGAGTACTTGCCAAAGCATTCCAAAACTATTGCTCTTCCAAAAATACCCCACAAAAAATATGAAGACCATAGTTAAACACATTTGTGAGACAATTCATTTGACAAGGGTCTGAAGGAGACTCATAACTCATATTAGCTCATTTAAATACCTAAAAATCTGGTAAGGAAATCTGTCTCATTTTTCTTTTGCTTTGCTTTTTTTGTGTGTGCAGAGTTTTATTGGTTTGTTCAGTTGGTTTTATTTTTGTTTGGGGAATTTTTGTTTGTTTGATTGGGTTGGTTTTCGAGACAGTCTCTCTAAGTAGCCCACTCTGTTCTTAAACTTGTGATCTTCCTGCCTCAGCTTCCTGAGTGCTGGGATTATGAGCATGTGCCACCATACCCAGCTTGCCTCCTTTTATTTACTCAGCACTTCTCAAAGACATTTGCGTATGCCTCCCATTTTTGAAGGAACAATATTAACATCCCACAAAGCTAGTGTTTCCTGAGCCAATGGTCCAGAGAAGGTTAATCAGGGTGTTTAGGATTTGTCCTTGGATGTTCCTTAAAAGTCTTAGTTGAAATAGTCATTGTTACAGCTCTATACCCCATAGCTCTAAAAGCAAAAAGGTCTCTTTTTTCCATTTTTATGTTTTAATTGTGGTAAAAATATAACAAAATTTGCTATCTTAACCAATTTTCAGTGCACAGTTTGGTAGTGTTAAGTACATTCACAATGTTGTACAATAGGTTGCAAGAACTTTTGCTATCTTTCAAAACTGAAACTATACCAATTAAACAAGTCCTCACTTCCCCAAGCCCCTAGTTCCTAGCCACCATCATTATACTTTCTGTTTCTATGAATTTGACTACTTTAAATACCCCACATAGTTGTATCAGAGTGTCTATCTAAAAACACTATGTCATCCATATCCATATTGTAGCATGTGACAATGTGACAAAATTTTCTTCCTTTTCTTTTCTTTTCTTTTTTTTTTTTTTTTTTCAGTTCTAGAAAGTTGAGTCCAGGGCTTTGTCCATGCTAGGCAAGTGCTCTATCACTGAGCAACTCCCCCACTCACATTTTTTAATATATTTTTTAAAGTTTATTTTTATTTATTACAGCACTGAGGATTGAACCAAGGGACTCCTGCATGAGAGGCAAGTACTCCACCCCTGAGCTACACCCCCAGCCCTTCCCTATTTTTTATTTTGTTTTTTGTATTGCTATTTAATTAGTGTATATTATGTACAGTATGATGAGTTTCCTCATGAGATTATCCATATAGTTATACCATGTGCTTTGCAAAGGCAAGAAATTGTCATTGAACTCTGCCGAAAAGTCTAGTTGAAATCCAGTGAAGATATGAAAGGATATATGGATTCAATTCAAATTCCTAAAGCACAAAAAAATTAAAATTAATTCATTAACCCATTTCATTTTGTACTTGATAGCCACACACACTGTCAGGTCCCTTTTTATTTAGTTTCTCATGTCATTCTCTTTATAGATCTGTTTGGTAGATAGTATTGTGACCGTTTCATAGGTAGGAAGACTGAAGATGAAAGAGACTGATTAAAGAGCATGTCTGGTGAACAGCAGAGCAAAGATAGGAATTCACACCTTCTGTCTAAAACCACAGGTCTTCCAAGGCTTATAGTTGGCTCTGGTTCATCTCTTCTTACCACAGTCAGCAACAGTCATAATAGCTTTTGGTGTGGAATTAAAACAGTGGAACAGAGCTTAAAGTTTTCATTCTAATACCATCAGCCATCTTCTCAATTGTTTAATTATATCCCAGCACAAAATTTCTCTTTTTCCATCCTTATCATTTAGCAATGTCATCTTCTGAATGCATCTCATGGTCCTTCATATTTGAATCATAAGCTAAATCTCTCTGTCTTACACATTAAGATCACTTCGTGGAATATACTGAACTTTGGACCTTCCATTGGGTAGATTGCAAGGCATCGGGAATACAAAAATGGATATATATTTTAATAAAGACTACTGAGTTACAGATCACAGACCATTTTCTCATTAAAGGAGAGGAATTGGAAATGTTTGCTGAGATCACTGGGCTTCATTAGGGAACAATAGAGAAAAAGAAATTAGAATTCACTGAACTATCTCAAGTCAGATGCTTTAAAATAAGTTTCCTTACTTTTTACAACCATCTGTGAGATAGTTACCATTATATCCATTGTACTGGCAGGGAAACTGAGAGTCACCAAAGGAGCTACTTGCCCAGACCCATGTGCTTAGATAGGGAATAATTCACGCGATGCACCAAGCTCTTCCTGGTATGAAGCCATGCATTTACATGCTGGTCACAGTGGCCCTCACATCCACGTATTACTTCCAACAGAAAGAACCTCATATGGAGCCCTGACCAAGAGAAATACTCTATGTTGGCTGCTAAAGAAAAAGTCAGGATAAGAAGACCCAGAATAGTACTTATTTACTCCAATTATTCTGCCATAATTATTAATAGCACTTCTCTTAATTCTCAAAATTGTCCCAACTTGGAATGGCAAATTATAAAGAGCCCTTGGATTGAAGGGCTTTTACCCCTCTGGAGTAAAAATCAGTGGCAAAAAATCTAAGAAAAAGTGTAGCTACCATTCCAAAATAAAAATTAGAAACTATAGCCCAAGCGCCATGGTTAATTTAAGGGTTTTCCCTTGCCCAAGACTTGAGTAATAGCAGCAACCCAGTTAAGGTGGAAATGATGAGTGAATTTGTTCGAGGGAACAGGAAAACAAGGGGAAATACAGAGAAACAATAATTCATTGCATCTCAACTGGAGGGAAAAGAGAGGGAGGAGAAGCTAATAAGGAATAGAAGAGTCATCCTAAGGCCTGCAGAACATAGGAAACCAACTTGGCCCTGAAAAGGAGATCTGCCGAGCAGAAGAAAGTCAGGGTAGGCCCAAACCCCTGGCCCTGGAAGAACTGGTATGATAGGTAGAGAAGCAAAGTTGCTGTTAGGTGTCATGGAGTTGGGTCTGACTCATAGCGACTCTCCTAGGGTTTTCAAGGGCTGATTATTTGGGGATTGCTTCAGGAGTGCATTGCCACAGCCTTCTCCCATTTTTGTGGTGCTAGGGATCAAACTGAGGCTGCAGAGAACACAAGAAGCACTCTACCAACTGAGCTAAACTCCATCCCCAAAGAAGCAGGTGAGAATTCCATTACAAGACCTGAGACAGCTGTAGGCTGAGTTGGAGCACCCAGGCAAGTGCCCAGGGAGCCCAAATGTCAGAGGAGGACAAGTGAAGCCAGCAAACTGTAAACAGAAGATAAGTGGGATGGAAGCACCCGGGCATGAAGGTAGGTGCCAATTAAAGTCCCTAACTCAACCACCAGGCCAGAGGATCCATGTAGCAATGGAACAATGGGGAAAGGACAGAAGGAACTGGTTGCTAGCCACCCACTAGGTTGTAACTGAGCCCTCCTTAGATTTTCCCTCCTTGGCAACTATTAATGAATCTAAAAATAAAAGCCAACCCATAAGAATAAATGAGCTGAAATTCATCACCCTCTCCTCTTTTGTGTCAGGGAAGTGTCCACACGGTAGAGCCCATAGCTGGGAGAGTTGCTCTTATGGCCGGGGGTTGGCTTGGTTATGAGGGGGTTTACTGGGATAGATCTTACTGCAGAACTCTCAGATTCCCCACTCTGTCTCCTGGGACTATTACAGCTCATCCTGACCAAGAAATTCTAGAATATAACTTCCTAGAATATGGCCCAGACTGGGGATTAGGTAAATTGGCAGAGTGACACTCTGTGTACTCTAAGGCCCTGGGTTGGATCCCCAGCACCACAGAAATTGGAAAAATAATTCGCAGCCTACTCCCAAAATAATACTGAAACAATCTGCCATTGAAAACCCTAGGAATATCAGAGAAGCACTGGCATAGTGCCAGACATGGGGCAGTGTCGAGGAGTGTTTCATTCTGTTGTACATAGGGTTGCTGTGAGTCAGACCCAACTCAACAGCACCCAACAACAGCAACAACAAAATATGGCCTCCTAGCAGGCCAGTAAGAGACAAATGAATAGTAAGAAGAAACACATTCATGACCCCTGAAATGGCATGGATTATACAATCTTAATAGAGTTATTCTCCAGCACTTCCTTCCGTCCCCAACAAGCACAATTAGATCTTGATATACCTGAGACCAAGCTCCTTGAGCCTAGTGCACATCTTCTCAGGGTCAGTTTTGTGGGCAGGCAAGCAGTAAGTATCTGTTACTTTTGAGCAACCATAAGTGTGTTGGTTAGAGAGAGGGATGCAATGGGAAGCCTAAGCTTAGGAAGGCAAAAAGGTATCATCCTGAAAACCAACTCCAAGAGATTGGTGAGAACAGTCTTGTACATGCTGTTAAGAAGGAAAGGGTTGCTCCATTAGCCAAAGAAATGCCATCAGTGAGAGTGGCACCAAGGCATAAGTGCCATAGGATGCCACTATAACCAGCTCACAAGCCTTCTACTATTCACAACAATCTGAAATGCATTGCTGGTGGGATGAGCCCCATAATGATCTCTTCCTACAAGAAAAGGAGGATGTTTGGGAGAAAGACAAGACCTTAAAAGTAAGTGCCAACTACTTCCACAAAGTCTCCCTTTATGGTAGGAAAACCACAGGCTGAAGCACTGTCTCAGTGGAGAATGGCACAAGTTGATGGAGATTGCTAAGTGAGGATCTCCATGAGGCCCCAATCTCCAGGGCGGACGGGCTATGGCTCAGAGTCAAGACACTTAGATTGGCCTCCAGCCTGGTTCTCACTGCACTTCTCAGAAGAAACAGCTGTAATGGGAGAATAACCAAAGAAGCACTTAGACACAAAAAGCAGTGCTGCTCCCTGGTTCCAAAAGTGGGTGGCACTCTTTGGACAAAAACAAGGTTCTTTCTACTCTCTGGGCATGGGGACAGTTGGATTGGGAAGGAGAACCCACCAGGTCTCCCAGAACAGATATGGCAAGGTGTTCACAGCAGCAGCTGTGCCCAGCATCCAGACCAGTCAAGGTATTTGCAGATGGTCACCAGAGCAATCAGTAACCAGAAGGCCACCAGGAAGGAGAGCTCAGTGTGTGGACTACCCACAGACACTCCCTCCACTAGGCTGGAGATAGGATTTGGAGATGGCTGGCATACCAGGATCTATCAATAGAAGTAAGTCACAAAATTAGCATCTGCACTGCTCTGGGTGACTTTATCATGCCCCAGGGCTAATGATCACCTGGAAACTCTTGTTTCTCCAGTGTCTTCATTACCACCACCTTGGTTTTCTGTCCTATCTTCTGTACACAGGCCAAGCTGGTTCTCAACCCAGCCTTTTTCATTCTAAGCCCTGGATATCTAAAAGAAGGGCTTCTCATGGTTTTCTCTTTCTCCCTCACCTAAGTCTCCAGACCAAGGGCACCAACGGAGCCAGTGTGCCCTTCCCACACTGGGGAAAGGAGGCAAATGTTTCATAGGGGCTGATTAGGAGTGAAGCAAAGGATTCTGCAGAAATATTTCATTCACTCTTGGCAGCCACACTGTCAGCTTAGAGAAGCAGAGCTGCCATGTGATCGCCCAGCAACAGCTGCCATGCTGAGCTCTTCTCCCCCGGAAGCCCATTATTCTGAGCCATTTTAAAAAGAAATGAGGAGGAAAGAAAGGTAAAACTGACACTTCAGCAATCTGGAAGTAATGGCAACAAAAAAGACCATGAGTAGCTATTGTTCACAGAACTGGCACGGTGGGGCGTGGGCAGGCTCCAGGCTGGTGGCCTGGGTAAGTAATCAGGCTGCCTGGAAGCAGCATGTGCCCACCCCAGGGGCTGCAGGATCTGAGCGCTGCCTGTGTTGGACCCATATCTGAGGGCCTTTCTTCCTACACCTGAATTTGATCTCAGCTCCAACTGGAAGGCTGATCATTGTTAGGCCACCTTGCTTTCCTACCCACCACTAAGGAAAAGTGGAATTGATGTATTAACCATTCACAATGGGTCATTTCACCTCGGACAAAATTGTCTGGAGTTTGAAATATTTACAAATGTCACTGTAGGTGGGCCTGGGAGCCTGAATCTAGGTCAGTGGTTTCACCACCTAAGGCTTGTCTCAGACCCTACTGAGGGCTTCTAGCTCTTTTTCCTGCCAAGAGCTGACTCACAGAATCAACGGCTCCATCCCCAATTGAAGGGAGTTGACAAGTGACATGAAATGTATTTGCCTTCCTAGCTTTGGCCTCTTTGTGAACTTCCAGTTACTTCTGCTTCTCTAGCTGGCAAGAGATGAGGACTAGGTAGCCTGAGCATGGCAGAAGCCATGGCATTGGCCCAGATGCTTTCCATGTCACACTAGCCTGGGCTGAGCAGCGCAGGCCTCTGCAGCTAGCGTTCTGTCACCTAGCCTGTAGATTCCTCAGGTCACTTGGCCTCTACTGGGACACACAAGCAGTGTTGGCCTCCAACACAAAACAGAGCCAAGAGAGGAACAGGAAGCTTATATGGCCACACCAAAGCAGGACCCCAAAGCAACCCCTTTTTCCTTTTTTTCTTTTTGTGCTCAGATTCCGTTTTTTCTTGTATTACTTCTTCCCAAAGACTTAATAGTTACTTAACCCTTTACCAGTGATGTTCATCTAAATTGGTTCTCATGTAAACAACCTTGCAGGCCCTGTTTGTCTATAATGACTATAAGGGCTATGGTAAGACTGCATACCAAATGTAAAGACTGTCTCTTTGATCTCTACTCAAAGGAATGTACACCTGTAATAGATAACTGACCCGTGTCTCCACTCTGTAACCATGCATGTCTGTTTCTGCACCATCCCTGTCCTTTGTCTGTTTTTCTGGCTCCTGTAAGCCCACCTCCCTCAGAGACCCCATAAAAATCCATGCCCCCTAATGTTCCAGGCTCAGTCTTTGGAAACAATTCCACTGAGCCACATACTGGTACGGAATAAAGTCTTCCCTAAGCCTAAAGTTCTCTTTTATTCCCTGCAACAACACAGGCTGCTGGCAGAGGGCAAACAACTGGGGCAATACTAGCCTGAGTCATTGTCAGGGAGAGACACATCCTTCACTCATTATTCCTTTATTCTTTGACTGCACACTCAGTTTTTAACCCCTACTGCGTATGTCAGGGCTGGGGTTTAGTTCAGTTGGTAGAGTGCCATGCTGCACTCTCTGAGGACCTTGGTTCAATCCCCAGCACTGCAAAAATGGGAGAAGCGCATGGCAATCTGCTCCTGAAGCAATCCTTCCAATAATCAGCCATTGAAAACCCTATGAGGATTGCTATGAATCTGATGCAATTCAATGGCACCTAACAACTGTGCATGTCAACAACTGTGATGGAAATGAGGACATAAAAGTGACTCAACCTGGCCTCTGTCCTGGAGGAATCAGGGAGAATGGACACAATGCCTACCCCTAGACTGACAAAGTTCTCTCCTTCCACCTGCATCACCGCCTCAAAGCCCTGGGCAGGCTGAACCTTCTCCTCCTCTCTGTTCCTCAGGTGCCTCCTTCCACTCTACCCTGGAAGTTCTCTCTGGAGTGCAATGCAGGCAGGAAAGAGCAGCCACAGCCCATCCTGCCTGGTGCTGCAAAGGCCAGCAAATGGGTGGGTTTCATCGCTGATTGCTTCAGGAAGACATCTGGGAAAGAGAAGCAATATGAAAACACAGGTGGGGAGATACAGTTAGTTATATTCTTTGCCAACTCTTCCTGTGGCACATGAAGTGCCCTTACATGTCTTTCTTCCAAGTTACCAGCATCCCAGCCTGGCTGACCTCCCCCAGCCTTTACTTACAAATACAGACCATGGAAGAAGATTCGGTGAAGGCAGAAGGGAGGCGTCAGCAGCCAGGTAGCAGAGAGTAACAGGGGATGAGAGAGAGAGAAACAGAAACAGAAACAGAGAGCTCCAAGCATGAGGGGAAAGAAGCCACAGAAAAGCTACAGGGTCCCAAGACGACATTGTTATGCAGCAGTCCTTCTGGAGGCACACTGGTGTATGGCTACCTCTTTGCTTCTATTCACTTGCCTGTGACAGGCACCAAAGCACCATCTCCTGTCTTTGATCCTCTGGGAGACAGAGCTAATGAAGGCAGAGCAAGATGGGGAGGGATGCAGAAAGCCACCTGTAACAAGCCTGGAGGATACACCCTTGCTCCCTTGTTGCTACAATCCTGGAGGATAGACCCTTGCTGTAAAGTATCTTCCGTCAAAGCAGTTCCTTGTGTGAAAGAGAATGCAGTTTCCTCACTAGTGGTTTTGGTTTGTGATAGTTAAGCCTCCACATTGGATTCCAGACACCCATTCTTCATTTGACACCTGTCCTTCAGTTCAGTTCACCAGAGGTTGGAGAAAGGGAAGGGTGGAAGAGGAATTGACTCAAAAATACTTTATTGTGTGTGGATGGCTGTAAGGACAAGAGAAGAACTTGTGGAGGTCTACAAAAAGCAGGGGCACCTGGCATGCTGCTGCCTGAGAGGCATTAAGTCTCCAAACAAGAAAGGCTTCAGCCCAAAGTACTCAGGGAAGTTCGCTGAATCCTCCATCTCCCCAAATACACAAGGACCATAACAATTCAGAGAATTTCCCGTAGCCTTTCATGCACTCAGGCCCTGGTTGCTGGGAATTTGCTCTCTAGCTAAGTCCTCCACACCTATTCAGCTAAACCCTCCACCCCTATTTGCTGTCTCAGCCTGTGCACCCACTGTGCCCCCTCCACCTGGTTTTGTCCCAGGTCACCAGCATGGAATGCAGTCTTTCCTCTTGGGTTCACCTGCTGTGGACAGTCCACCATTGTATGACGTCTTGAAGACATAAAGAGCTTCAACTCCTAGATGACTTGTGTTTCTCCCTGATCATATCCCATCTTGAGTCCCTGCCTCTCACCAAATTTTTATGATTCCCTTCCTAAAACTCATTAGGTATTTTGAACCCTCAGGCTACAACCCATAATTTTTTTAGTAATTTTGAATGTAAAATATATTTTTGTTTCCTCTTTTCCCTCCTATCTCAATCTGCCCATTTGATACTTTACAGATTCTTTACAGAGTTCTCCTACACACACACACACACACACACCCTTATCTTCTGAAAATAAGAGTGCCTGCCTTAGAGAGCAAGAGGACCTGCCTTAGACAGCAAAAGTATCTTAGTCAGTTTGGGCTGCTATAACAGAATATCATAGATTGGGTGGCTGAGTCAGTGAACATTTACTCCTCACCATTATGACAGCTGGGAAGTCCAAAGTGAAGGTACTGGCAGATCCAGTGTTTGGTAAGCATCCACTTTCTGGTTGGCAGACAGCTGTCTTCTCGCTGTACCTCCCATGGCTAAGAAAGAGTTCTTGTTTCTTCTTTTAAGAGCACTAATCTTATGATTCCAAAATTGTATGAAGGTCCCTCTCTCATGACCTTATCTCTTCTCAAACACTCCACCTCCAAATACTGTCACCTTGGAATTTAGGGAGCAGCATATGAATTTGGGGGAAATAGAAATATTCAGTCCATAGCAGGTAACTAGCTTTTTCCTTTGTAATTATCCAACTTTTTCTCTATTAGTATCTTAGTCACTCAGTCTTGCAGGAGTCATTTAGTGGTTATCCTAGAAATTGCAATATAAATCCTTCACTGAGTCTATTTTTCTTTTACTTTTTATAGTTCCCTGAAATACTTTACCTCCACTGATTTCTCCCCACACCTTTGTATTTGTTCTCATGAATTTTACTCCTTCATATGTGTATTACATATTGTTATGATTGTTTTATATGGTCAACATTTATTTTTATTTTCTCACAATTTATATTAATCTATATATTTATCATTTTGTTTCTTTTCAAAACTAGAGGTTGAACCCAGAGCCTTACAATCCTAGCCAAGTGCTTGACTGCTGAGTGGCATCCCTAACCCCTTTTAATATTTTTATTTTGAGACAGTGTTTTACTAAGTTGCACAGGCTGTCTCTGGCCTTGAACACATGATCCTCCTGCCTTGGCCTCCTGAGTCACTGGGAATTCAGGCATGTGCCATGGTGCCCAGCTTATATTTACTTTTCTATTACTTTTCCATTTCTTTCCTTATTTTTATCCTTCTGTCTAGAATTATTTTCCTTTTGCTGGAAGGACTCTTTTTCATATTACATTTGGTGCATGTCTGCTGGAGATAAAATATCCCAGCTTTTATTTTTTCTAAAATCATTCCTGCTTCATTTCTAAGGATATTTTTACTATGCATAGACCTCTTGGCATTTATTTTCTCTTAGTGCTATAAAATGGTTATTCCTTTGGATTTTATTGTCTCTGTGGCAAAGTCAATTATTTGTCTAGGAGATACTCCTTTAAGTGTAATATGCTTTCTTTCATTTCTCTTTGGTTTTTATAAATTTGACAACAAAGTGCCTAGGTGTGCTTGTTCTGTTCTTTTAATCCTACTCACAATTTGCAATGCCTCTTAGAACAAAAATTAATGTCTTTCAACAGGTTTAGAAAATTCTTGGCCATTATCCCTTCAGATACTCTTTGCCCCGTTGTCTCCTTCCTCTCCTTTAGGTGTACCAATCACTTGTACATTAGAAATTTTGGCTCGGTCCTCTATGACATTTATGGGGTTTTCTGCATTTCTGGTTCTTTTTGTGCTTTAATTTGGATGTCTTCTAGTGATCTATGCGAACTCGCTAATCTTGTTACTATCATGTCCACCTGTTTCCATGTATGAAGTTCGTAATTTCAGAGATTGAATTTCTTAAAACCCAGTATATTCACTTTAATTTTTTTTTAATTTCCACTTCTGTGATAAAGTTCTCAAACTTTTCTTCTATTTCACCCCCCCAAAAAAATCACTCTTGTTTGTTTGTTTTCACAGTACTTGGGGATTGAACCTGGGGCCTCACATATACTTTGCAAGTGCTCCACCACTGGGCTGTAACCTCAGCCCATTTTTTATTTTTTTTATCTTGTGACAAGGTCTCAGTAAGTTATACAGGCTGCCTCTGACCTCAAACTTGCAATCCTCCTGCCTCTGCCTCCTGAGTTGTTGGGATTACAGGCGTGAGCCTCACTCTTTCCTTTTTGAGGAAGAAAGTAAAGAGACTGATTAGTGCAATCCAATCAGGAACTGAAAATAAATACTGACTACTTTACAGTTTTGTGACCCTCAACCTACCTCTGGTTCAACCTGTTTACAGTATAAAATTATTCAAGGATTTTAATCAAGAACCTTGTATGTTCAGCTATGTAGAGCCTAAACTCTGCTCTTTGTTTCCTCAGCACAAAACTGAAGAAAATCCTGTTCAAATGTTTTATTCTTAGATTTTTAACCTGTTGCCCTAAGAAGCTTAGTTGTTGTTAGGTGCCCTTGGATTACACATAGTGACTCTTATAGGGTTTTCAATGGCTGATTGTTTTGAGATTGCTTCAAGAGTGAATTGTCATTTCTATTTTTGCAGTGCTGAGGATAGCACCCAGGTCCTCAGGGAGTATAGGTCAGCACTCTACCAAGTGAGCTAAACCCCAGCCCATGAAGCTTTAGAATTTAGCAAATTTCTTGAGAAGAAAGCTAGACTTATGTTTGAAATTCCTAAGCCCCCAGTTTTTCATTTCAGACCCACAAGGTGAAAAGACCACAGAAGCCCTGCTTTTGCTTTACATTTTTATATTCCTTTTTCTATCTGAGCAGGGCTGGATACTCAGCCTCTTGTTATTTCCCATAATCATTCAAACAAACAAACAAAAAACAGGAAAAAAAAGCAACAGTATATTTTCAGTCTACCTTTCTCTGGTTCTAGCCTCTGTGGCTCTCAGCCTTTCAAATCCTTGTTGTCTTTAAACCATTTTTTTTTTCAGTTCATCTTGATGTGTTACAAGCTCATTTTTGTTAGTATTTTAATTGTCCATATTTATGGGTACAGGCCTGCAGTTGTGCCACTGTGGCATCCAATCCTGGCAGATCTCAGAAGCTAAGCAGGGTCCGGCCTGGTTAGTACTTGGTTGGGAGACAGCTTGGGAACACCAGGGGCTGTAGACTTGGGAGAAGGACCCGGCAACCCACTCCCAAGAAACAATCAGCCATTGAAAACCCTATGAATAGCAGAGAAGCACTGATAATAGTATTTCCTCTGTTGTACATAGGGTCACTGTGAGTCAGAAACCAACTCAAAGGCACTTAATAACAACAAAAAAAACCAAGGGGTTCAGAGTGATAATTCAGTTCATATATACAATGTGCAATTATTCAATCAGGATTGTTGATGCTTCCATCTCCTTAGACATTGTACAGCAACAACAAGAATTCTGATTAAGATAGTATTACACACTATTAAAGAAGTATTTGTCCCAAAAATTCCAGTCATTTATTTCTCATTTCATTTTCTATTTCTTCCTGGTGTACCCATGTCACAAGGTTTTCCCATTTTATTATTATTTCACTGAGTCTTTGCAAATTATCTAGCCTAAGGGGGATTTTCATCTGTTCATTTCCCAAAAAATACCATAAAAATCCAGTTTCCATGCCTATGCCTGTAGCCTTAGCCCTGTGGCATGAGATCCCATCAGATCTCAGAAGCTAAGCAGGGTCGAGCCTGGTCAGTACCTAGATGGGAAACCACCTGGAAACACCAGGTGCTGTAGGCTTGGGAGACAGACCTGGCAACCCACTCCCAAAAATCAATCTGCCATTGAAAACCCTATGAATCGCAGAGAAGCACTGAAAACAGTGTTTCCCCTGTTGTATGTAGGGTCACTATGAGTAGGATACTGACTCGATGGTACTTAACAACAACACATGCCTATAGAAATCTAGGCCTATTTTTGAACAGAAATTCTCACAATTAAAAAAGGACTGTGGAAATCCACAACAAACAGCAAAAACCCTTAGAAAATTTTGAAAGTATAATTTTCCTTAAAGGCTTTAAAAAATTAAGATGAAATCCTTATGTGGTCATCTGGTTCATTGTATCAGAGTTTCCCTTTTTGTTATATATCCACAGCTCTCTGCCCTGCCCTTGTCATCTCTGTGAATTGATATCTTTGCTAAAGCATGAGAATAGCCTAGAACAATAAAGGGGGAAAAAGAGGAGTTGATTGTGAGGAACTTATCTTCTCTTTCTGCAACCTCAAAGATAGTATCATGTTCCCATATACCCATTCTACAGATGAAAAAAATGAAATTCATAGAGGTTAAGTTGTCCAAAATTATGTAGCCAGTAAGTACTATATAAATGGTCTCTCTTAACAGCCACTCCATAGCCTAGAACTTAATGTCAATGCAGATAAAGTAACACAGAATCATTGCTGGACTGGTTTCTGAATGTGATTTTATGGGAGAGAGGTGAGGTGGACAGGTTTAGTTAGTTCTTTTATGGAGTCATCGGGTTTCTGATTTTTCCTAAGACTGAAAATATCCTACCTAAATGCCTACAGTAGTACACATTTGGATTTTGTAGACATCTTTTCCTCTATAGAGCTTGTAAATCATCTGAGACCTCCTTGAGACAATAGGCAGAAGACTTCTGCCTATTGCCAGAAGAAGAAGAACATTTGAATGTTATTTCTGCCTCGAGGCAGAAGACACAGACACACCTTTCGAAGATGAAGCACCTTCTAAGCACAGAGCATCATCAGCACCATCAAGGGGGGATGTGTATTTGTTGGGAAAACCTGGTGAAGTGGCTTATCTAACAACAGGAGTCTACAGTAGCTGAACTGGGTCCTATGAAACATTCAGAGAGTGAAGATGGAGAAGAAAAACAGCATTCCGCTCTAGCAGGGCCAGCAGTAAAATCTTTGATAAGAGAAAATTCCAATGACTTCCTCTTTGCCAATGGAAAAAATGTGTGTAATCTTTCTGGCAGATTTCCTTGGAGACAGAACCCCCCTATCTCCTGACTGTGGTGGACGCTGGGAATATTCTTTTGCTATCACCTTTTTTATAGACTTAGACTATCTGAGTTTGGCCTATAATAGTAATAACATTAATATTTCTCAATTATTGAAGAATATCATTTGCTGGCCACTATGCTAAGAGATTTGGATAAAATTTAAATCAATCATTCCAGTGAGATTTTATAGCATTATTCCCATTAGATGAGAAATGCTCGAAGTTAAGCTATTTGCTCAAATGCATATAGCCCCTAAAGTCTAAATGAGGCCAGGGACTCATTATGATAAACTCTTTTAAATTCCCTTTCCATCCTTTTGGCTTAATCTTTTTATAATTCTCTGTATATAAATATAACAAAAAGAGTTCTACAAAGTTTAGCCTGCCCGTCTTTGAAGTTGTCCAGGCACTGATGAAGGTTTGTGCTACTTTATGAAAGTTGTACAGCTTCTCTCTTTATTACCTCAGCAAAGTCACCTACCATTTGTTCTTTCATTGAAGAATTTCAAAAGGTAATTTATCTGGTTAAATTTTCAAATGACTTAACCATTGTGAAGTCACAACTGGAGGCTTTCTTGCCTGAGTTAGTCAAGACTATTCAAGCATCCATGAATTATAAGAGTAAGGTTAGGTAGAGACCCAAGGGATTTAATTCTTAAATATATGGAATCTCATTCAACAAACAACTTCACTTACTGTGGTGGTGTTAAAGACATGAGCAAAATGTAATGTTGGGCCTCATGGAAGATCAAAAGTTAGACCAGAAAATGACACATAACAACATATTAGAGAAAGCACTTGGTACGGTTGGAGAGAAAAGGAGAAGTGGCACCCAGCTCAGAGAATGTTGGGGGGTGTCCCAGTAAGAATTCCTGAGAGTTTATTTTCCATCCCACCCTCGGGACAACATGTAGTTGGTAGAAAACTTTCTCCATCAATTCATAGGTAGAAGAGTAACTTGGCCCATTTGGGCTGCTACAACAAAATTTCATAAACTGGTTGACTAATAAATAACAGAAAGTTATGTCTCACAGTTCTAGAGAAGCAGAGGTCCTTCCTTTCACAGCCCCTGGGGCAATAGCCCCACCTTCACAGCTTTGGGTGGAACCAATCCCACAGTAGCCTTCTGTAGTGGCCCTGTTTCTCCTCGGTGGCCGTGTACCTGTATCGCATGCCCACGTTTTTCTCCAGCCAGCTTCCAGCTGGAATCACCCTCCAGT
Organism: Pedetes capensis; assembly: GCA_007922755.1. Lineage (NCBI taxonomy): Eukaryota > Metazoa > Chordata > Mammalia > Rodentia > Pedetidae > Pedetes > Pedetes capensis. Next base: position 68,591 of record VMDO01002787.1, on the reverse strand, counting down.
AGTTCTGCTGGTCTGTGGTCTCAGAGGCAGCTCCACCTCCATGGCTCTTCTAAGGGATGCCCTACTAGGGAATCTCTGCAGAGGTTCAGTTCCCATGGCAACCCTCTGCTTGAAGCATGCTTTGAGATCTAGGTGAGGACAGCCACACCCCTGGATCTTTGCTGAGTGATTGCACTCCACACCAGGGCCTGCTGGAGCTGCACCTGAGGAGCCAAGGTGCTCTGCTATGGAGTGGGAACTCCAAGGTCAAGTCACCAGCATTTTTGTTATCTGATGAGGATGGTTTCACGGACAGGTACCTTCTCACTGTGTCCTCACATGAAGCATGGCAGTACTCTGGGGCATCTTTTGTTAGGTCACTAAACTAATTCATGAGGCCTTGCCTTCACAGCCTAATGACCTATTCATACCATCATATTAGTGATTAGGTTTCACCTTATGAATTCTGGGGAGACACAAACATTCAGACCTTAGCAAAGAGATTGTTTTCCTTTTATCTACCTTGCAAAAGTGCACTCGGAAATGAGAAGGTTACTCATTTATCTGCTCATCTAATCAAAAGCCCCAGGAAACCTCTGTTCCTTTTAATTTATACCAATGTGATATCATTTATTCACCATTTGGATGTTATTTCGCACTGACATTTAAACACCGCGGAAGAGATAAGTATTGATAATTTTCCTCCAGAAATTGACAATTATGGAAAATTCATGATAAGTTAAATACTAGCAACAGATTTGCTTGGTTTTGAATCCCAATTCTTTTACATGATAGTTATGTAATTGTAGGCAAGGTATGTCCTCAATAAGATCCTCACATTGTTTGTGGTAGACAGAGATAACACAGCTGCACAGTTGCTTTCCTTGATTCTTAATGAAGATCTGGGGAGCAAAAAGTGTGAATTGCCTGTGTGGGGCAGATATTATCAGGCATAAAGGATAGGCTTAGGATCTTGGATTCCTTGAATCAAATCATGGATGCTACTAAAACAAGATTATATAGAAAGAAGATTTTAGATTGGGTATGGTGGCACATGTCTGTAACCCTAGCACTTGGGAGGCTCAGGCAGTTGGATAGTGAGTGTGAGGCTAGCCTGGGCAATATAGCGAGACTGTGTCTCAAAAAAACCAAACAAATAACAAATAAACAAAAAGTAAAGAGAAATTTCAGAGCCCCCTCAACATATCATAGAGTAAATAGTAATGTCTTTTCTAGCATTATGCACTCCTGAACCAACACAAACTCCTTAAGGTATCTGGGGGCCCATCTTGTCTTCAACTCACAACCATAGGCAAGTAAAGTAGAAATGAATCTTGACTAAAAGTGGTATGTTGTTGTTGTTCTTGTTGTTAGGTGCCATCAAGTCGGTATCCAACTCATAGCGACCCTCTGTACAGCAGGGGAAACACCATTGTCAGTGCTTCTCTGCTGTTCATAGGGTTTTCAATGGCAGATTGATTTTTGGGAGGGGGTTGCCAGGTCCTTCTCCCAAGTCTACAGCTTCTGGTGTTCCCAGGTGGTCTCCCATCCAGGTACTAACCAGGCCCGACCCTGCTTAGCTTCCGAGATCTGACGGGATCAGATGCCACAGGGCTATGGCTGCAGGCAAAAGTGGCATAAAAACCAATTTTTTCTAGAATAATCTGATTCTGGAATAATCAGATTCTTCCCTTTGAAAGTGACATTGAGAGGTTGATTCAGGTAAAGTGACTCCCTAATGTTGCAAGATGGACAAAGCCCAAGCCATCATTTCTCTGCAGCATAGATGAGGGGCATGAACAAGGCATAGCCTTTATTTGAATACCAAAGGCAACCTGCAGAGCCAACTTGTTTCATGGAACAGTAATGCCTGCCTGAGAAATCTTGCAAAAGAGATATCTGGGACCTTGGAGGCCAGCCTTCAAGGAAATAGTGTTTATCTGCTCCAGGTTACAGGGAGGTTTATACAGGCTAGATAAGATAATCATTACAGATTTGCTCTGGCAGATGTTGCATGGCTTTTTTACTTGCTTTGTACTTTGTATACTTTGAAGATAAGCTTTACATTTACACGGTTTATGCAGAAAGCTCTGTCTAGTTTTGCACTTTGAGGATAAGCTTTACATCTACATGATTTATGTAAGAAAACCCAATAAAAGGGACAAGGCCGAGTGGGGAAGTGCTCAGTCCCATGTAGTGGGGCTCCATCCTCTGTTGAAATCCTTTATCTGCATGAATCCATTTCATTTCCGAGTCCTGAGCAACTATACTGAAGGAAAACAGATGGTATGATCAAATGGATGATTTTGAAGACAGTTTTTAAAATGTGCTATTTACAATGATATGAGTGGAGGTTGGAAAACACAAAGAATCATGCAATATTCCAGATCTAGTGAATGAAAACACTATTACCAAGAGAGGGGCAGTCACTGGAACCCAGAAAGAGTCATGTAGAGACAGCCATGTGAAAGGAGCTGCAAACTTTAGTTGAGTTACAAAAAGGGTAAGGAGAAATAAGTATCCAGAATTTATTGTCCTTCTCCTGGCATCCAATCCCATCTGATCTCAGAAACTAAGCAAAGTCAGGCCTGTTTAGTACTTGGATATGAGACTACATGGGAATACCAAGTGCTATAGGCTTGCAAAAAGGACTAGGCAGCCCATTCCCAAAATAATCAGCCATCGAAAACCCTACCAATAGCAGAGAAGCACTGACAATAAATGCTGGGCATGGCGTGTGTCTCATAGTATTTCATTCTGCTATACAGAGGGTAAATATGAGTCAGACTCAATGGCACCTAACAACAACAAGAACAACTCTCCACAATCTTTCATCAGAAATATAAAGGCCAAACTCAATCTGAGGACAGCAGGAAAGGGAGCCCATTAGTACAAATATCTGGGCAAAGAACATGGGTTTGGAAGGTAAATAGAGTATGCAGCAGCCCAAGAAAGAGGCCTCGATGGACCATGGCCAAGACTATTAGTAAATGAAAATAGCTGATTGGCTGAGAACAGAAGACTAGACTAGAGATGCAAAGATATCCTAAGACATCATGCAGTCTGTTGCTATTAGCCTAGCAATTCCAGGTTATATGTTTCCTGTACCTATAAATCCCCATATAAGTATATATAGGGATCTATATTGTTGTTATTAGGTGTGGGGCGCGCGCCTCCCAGTCCGGCCTGAAGGTTCGGACGGGCTGCGCCGCCACGCACACAGATACTAAACACAATTCACTCGGGACCCTCAGGTGAGGGGCGCAGACTCCCGTGGCCCTCGGGACCCCGGAGGAGATGGGAGAAAGGAAAAGCCTCAGGCGCTTTTGCCTTCCAGTGACAAACACCTGTGTTGGTCATCTCGGTGGTCAGGAGGAGACAGCTGCCGCTTCCTCGGTGATCAGACTGAGAGCAGGTTCTTTTCCTTGTCAAGGATTGCGATGGGAGAGCATTATTTCCTCATCAAAGGTTCGGGGGAGAGCAGCGGGAGAGGCGCTTCCTCATCTGTGGTCCGGGCAGAAACAGGCGAGAAGGCGCAGAACGGGATACCAGAAAGTCCGTGCCAAAAAGATCGAGCTGCCGCACAGCAGCTCTTTATATAGTTCGCCCATGGAATGGCCTGAGCCAATCAGCTTTCAGTCCAATTGTCCAATCAGGAAGGGTTTTGTACAAACATGCAACCAAGTTACTTTCATTTTCCCTAAATTTCTAACTTACAAACCAGTTATTCAAACGCCATTTTCCCAGTTTGGGAGTTTTTGCCAATTTCCTCCCAATTCTTCCCTACAATTAGGTATTATCACAAACTCTGATTTAAGGAAATCTTTTAGTCAAGGAGTCAATATTCTACTTCCTGTGGTAGGCCATTTTGACATGGTGCCCAATTCTGCTCCTAGTATATATCCTTCCCTCTGAGTATTGATTAGACCTTAGTGACTTGCATCTAATATACAGCAAGTGCAATGGGATGCCACTTTACAGTGATTACTAGTATATAATAGACTAGATTATCAAAAACTCTTGAGATTAGGTTATAAAAGACCCTTAGAGATTATATTATTTTTAAAAAATAAAATCTCTCGCCAACTCTTTTGTTTTCCTTCTTTTGCCTCTTGCTTCTTCTGAGGAAGAAAGCTGCCAGGATGTGAGCTAAAGGGAGGAACCGACATGGCAAGAAACTGAGGGCAGCCGACATTCTCAGAGTAACAGCCTGTTGTTGTTATTGTTGTTAGGTGCTGTCGAGTCGAGTCCGACTCATAGCGACCCTATGTACAGCAGATCAAAACACTTGCCGATTCTGTGCCAGGCAAACCATCTTATTTATCTTTAAGCCCATTGTTGCAGACACTGTGTCAATCCATCTGGTGGAAGATTTTCCTCTTTTGCGTTGACCTGCCACTCTTCCAAACATGATGTCCTTCTCCAGGGATTGTTCTCTCCTGACTACATGTCCAAAATATGTAAGACGCAGTTTGGCCATGTTTGCTTCCAAGGAGCACTCTGGTTGTACTTCTTCTAAGACAGATTTGTTGCTTCTTTTGGCAGTCCATGGTATATTCAATAGACGTCTCCAGCACCACAATTCAAAAGCATCAATTCTTTTTCTGTCTCTCTTGTTCAATGTCCAGCTTTCACAACCATATGATGCAACTGAAAATACCATGGCATGACTCAGACGCACCTTCGTCTTCAATGTGACATCTTTGCTTTTCAATACTCTAAAGAGGTCTTTTGCCACAGCTTTTCCTAGAGCAATGCGTCTTTGGATTTCTTGACTGCTGCTTCCGCGGGTGTTATTATAGAGCCAAGCAAAGTAAAATCTTGGACAATCTCAATCTTTTTTCCATTTAATGTGAAGTTGCGTGCTGACCCAGTCGTAAGGATTTTTGTTTTGTTGATGTTTAGTCGTAACCCATATTGAAGGCTATGATCTTTGATCTTCATCAGTAAATGTTTTAAATCCTCTTCATTTTCAGCAAGCAAAGTGGTGTCATCTGCATAACGCAGGTTGTTAATAAGTCTTCCTCCAATCTTGATGCGGCATTCTTCCCCATAAAGTCCAGCTTCTTGGATTATTTGCTCAGCGTATAAATTGAAGAGATAGGGTGAAAGTATATAGCCGTGACGCACACCTTTCTCAACTTTAAATGACTCAGTGTTTCCTTGTTCTATTCGAACAAGTGCCTCCTGGTTCATGTACAAATTTCTCATGAGCACAATTAGGTGTTCTGGTATTCCCATTTTCCGAAGTATTATCCATAATTTGTTATGATCCACACAATCAAATGCTCTTGTGTAGTCAATAAAACATTGGTAGACATCTTCTTTATATTCTCTGCTTTCAGCTAATATCCACCTGACATCAGCAATGATGTCCCTAGTTCCCCGCCCTCTTCTGAATCCCTCTTGATTTTCCGGTAATTCCCTGTCTATATACTGCTGCAGTCGCTTCTGAATGATCTTTAGTAGAATTTTGCTGGTGTGTGATATTAATGATACTGTCCCATAGTTTGCACATTCATTTGGATCCCCTTTTTTGGGAATAGGCACAAATATGGATCTCTTCCAGTCAGTTGGCCAAGTAGCTGTTTTCCAAATCTGTTGGCATAAACATGTTAACACCTCCAATGCTGCACCTGTTTGTTGAAACATCTCTATTGGTATCCCATCAATTCCTGGAGCCTTGTGTTTCACCAGTTCTTTCAAGGCAGCTTCCACTTCATCCTTCAACACCATTGGTTCCTCTTCATATGCAACCTCTTGGAATTGTTGGTCATCTACCAATTCTCTCTTGTATAATGACTCTGTGTATTCTTCCCGTCTTCTTTTGATGTTTCCTGCATCATTTAATATTTTCCCTGTAGAATCTTTCACTACTGCCACTCCAGGCTTGAATTTTTTCTTCACTTCCTTAAGCTTGAGAAACACGGAGCGTGTTCTTCCCTTTTGGTTTTCTGCCTCCAGCTCCTTGCACATGTCATTATAATATTTGTTTTTGTCTTCTAGAGCTGCCTTCTGAAATTTTCTGTTTAGTTCCTTAACTTCCTCATGTCTTCCTTTTGCTTTAGCTGCTCGACATTCAAGGGCAAGGTCCAGTGCCTCTTTTGACATGTAATTTGGTCTTTTGTTTTTTTTCTTGTCTTTTTAAGAACTTTTTGTTTCCTTCTTGAATGATATCTTTTATGTCATGCCACAACTCTTCTGGTCTCCTGTCATTTGTGTCTAATGCATTAAACCTATTTTTGAGGTGGTCTCTGAACTCAGGTGGGATATACTCAAGGAAGAAGGCCCAGTAGTTGGAAAATATGGTCTTGGTGACAGAAACGAAGCTGGAGATCACATGATAGAATTTTGTCAGACCAATGACCTTTTCATTGCAAATACATTTTTTCAACATCATAAACGGAGACTATACACATTACATGGACTTCACCAGATGGAACATACAGGAATCAAATTGACTACATATGTGGAAAGAGACGATGGAAAAGCTCCGTACAAAATGTCAAAACAAGACCAGGTGCTGACTGTGGATCAGACCATCAACTTCTCATATGCAAGTTCAAACTGAAGCTGAAGAAAATTAGAACAAGCATACAAGAGCCACGGTATGACCTTGAGTATATCCCACCTGAGTTCAGAGAGTGACAGCCTAGGGTAAACTAAATACTCCAGAACTCTGGGGGTGTACTAGGAAGCAGATCTTTCCTCAGCTGAGCCCAGAAATTGACTGCAGCCCTGGGGCTGACACCTTGATTACAACTCCATGAGATGATAAAACTCATTGTTTTAAGTTCAGAGTAAATTGTTACACAGCATCAGATAACTAACACACTACTGAAAGATAATTTTTACCCCCATATGAGAGGTCAGCCTGCAGCCACACTACACTGATGTTCAACCTTAGAAGCTAAGCAGGGTTGGGCCTGATTAGTCCTTGAATGGGAGACTGCCATGGAATACCAGATGATGTAGGCTTGGGAGAAGGATGTGGCAGCCCACTCCCAAAACAATCAGCCATTGAAAACTCTATGAATAGTAGAGAAGCACTGACAATAGTGCCAGGCATGGCACAGTGTCATATAGCATTTCCTTCTGTCGTACACAGGGTCACTATGAGTTGGATCCTACTCCAAAGCACCTAACAACAAGGACTTGAGAGGTCATAGGGCTGAGCACACTCTCAGGCTAAGCTGGAGATTCCAGGAATGCTGAGCACCCAGCCATGTAGCTGTGGTATCTCTGAGAGCCACTTAGGTGGAAAATTCCTTTTTTTGTACAGTTGTGGATGAATTCCATGCTGAGAGCCCTCCTAACCTGACTGCTAGCCTTTCCCTAGACCCAGCTCCACATCTCATAGCACATAAGACTTCCTTTTGTCTTTCTTCACTCCTCAATCTCTAGCTCCATAGTTATCTCATTGTTACATTGCCTTTAAAGACTATTTCCACAACTTTCCTGAGTCGTGGGCTGTCCAACACATTTCACCCACTTCCAAATTGCTCCTGTTCTAGCACATATGGAAATGATGACTTAGACTCACTTCAGAAATATTTATAATTTTTTCTCCCTTTGTTCTTATGTTTCTTTTCTTAATGCTCCCTTTAGTTTCAATTCACCTATTTCAGAAAGATAACTGTGGAAGTACAGGTGAATGGAGACTTCATTTGATAAAAAAAGAAGGGTAATATTTCTTCTGCTTTAAACTAAAGCCACTTTGTAATAAGGGAAAAACTTAATGATATCATCTGGTGTATTACTTTAAATGCTTCTTTGTTTATATTTTCATAATTTGAGTTGTCCATGCCTTTCTCTTTCCTTCTATGGGAAGATAGCTGACAAGTTACATTATAAAATAATAATATTGTATATCAATCTGATATATATTACAAGGAAAAATGTTAGAAATATCTCTTTAAAGCATTTCCATGTCCCTAGTGATAGATACATAGTAACAGAGCTTTGTTTATCTAATTTCAGTATATTCTAAACAATCTATAATCCTTAGAGGAAAAACTTTTCTGGCTCCTGAACACATAAAGAAAGATTAAGTAGAAGTCAGAATATGTAAATTATGATCCCAATTCAGTTTCTAATTAGTATGTAACCCAAGCAAGGTAATTAATTACTTGTTAAAAAATAAAAATGTTATTGCACTGGGTTATTGAGAGGCTAAATGAAACACGGCTCAGAAAACACAGGGCATACAGAGTATTAGAAACATAAAATCTTATTTTCACATCTAAAGGAGTTATTTGATTGAAAGTTATAACAGATATTAGGGATGGCAGAAATTTAGTTCCTCACTTTAAAGTCAATTTTCTCATTTATAAAAATAGGATCATTCCTCAAATAAATCTATAAAACTCAATGCAATTGTAACCAATAGGCAAAAGGATTATTTTTATGGTTCTTTATATATGGATTTGACATTTGTGAAAACAGTGGTTCAACAACTCCATAAACTAGAATAGATTTCAAGTAGATAAAACATTTAGAAAATAGAACTATAGAAGTACTGGAGGAGCTGCTCATGATATATAAAACAAAGAAGAAAACTCTAAAATATAGAAATAAAAAAGCAGACAGACTAAGGTCCTTATGACCCAAGGAATGATATAATCAGGAGGTTCCTGGGCTTTATGTATGCTGAGTATATGCTAGTCTACAGCCACATCACCCTGTTATCTAATTCCTTCTGATCTCAGAAGTTTAGCAGGGTTGGTCCTGGTTTCTCCTTGGATGGGAGACCACCTGAGAATACCGGGTGCTATAGGCTAGGGAAAAGGACTTGGCAGCCCACTCCCAAAACAATCAGCCATTGAAAACCCTATGAATAGCAGAGAAGCACTGACATAGTGCCAGTGCACAGTGTTTGAGAGTGTTTTGTTCTGTTGTACACAGGGTCACTATGAGTCAGACCTGACTCAACAGTACCTAACAACAGTATATTAGACTGAGAGGTGGAGAAACTAACAACCCAAAAACTATCAATTAGGACAGACAAAAAATGTCCTAAGAAATGCCTTGTCTCTGTATCCTGGACTAAGAAAGGGGCAATAAGACAGAAAATGACTGCCTTTTCCAGTAAAATGTGATGAAAAAAATGAGATCTGATGCACACTCCATCAGCAAAGGCAAACCAGGAACCTAGATTTCTACTCTCAACAGGCTATAATAAGGTTTCCCAGCGTCCATGCTGGGATGGAGTCAGACAAGGCTGAGTAAGGAACCTGTCCACCTTGTGGTAATAAGGAGCACACCTGCACCAGTCAGCAGAGGCCATATGAGCACCAATAACCAAGTGCCCTCTGCCCTATTCAGGGTGATGTCAGTAGAGCCCTAGTGGGAAGGTTTAACTTGGATTCCTGCTCAGCAGTAGTAATGAGGTATATCCACCCCCAAAGTGGGCTGAGATTTATCTCAGTTGGTAGAATGCTACTCTGCAGGTCCCAAGTTCAATTCCCAGTACCACAAAAACGGGAGAAGGACCTGGCAATCCACTCCCGAGGCAATCCTGAAACAGCCATTGAAAACCCTATGAGGGTTGCTATGAGTCGGACATGATTCCATGGCACCCAACAACAACAACAACCCCCAGAGTGTCAGTGGAGGCTGAGTAGGGGATACAGAATTCCCCTTCCAACAGCAACAAGTGGCACCCACTTCCTCTGCCAGTGCAGTTTCACAGGAGGCCAAACAAAGAGAAAATTCTCTTATGGAAAGAATTTCATCTCTCACCCTTAATCCATTTGTTGAAGACCTAACCGCCTATACCTAAAAATGTGACTAGCTTTGAAGAGAGGGTCTTTAAAGAGGTACTTTAGTTACAATGAGGCTGTTAGGGTGGACCTTAAATCAATCCAACTTGTGTCCTCCTGGGGATGCATAGAAACAAGGGGGCGAACGTGTGAGCAGGCTGCAAATGGTCAGCCACGTGCAAGGGAAGAAGAGAGTAAGAGAGTCCTCCATGGAAACCAACCTTGGTGGCATTTTGGTCTTGACTGTCTTGCTTCTACAACTATGAGAAAATAAAATAAAATGAAGTGAAATAAAATAAAATATTACCCAGTCTATTATTTTGTTATGACACACCTAGCAAACTAATACCCTGGCCAAAACAGAAATTTTAAATAACAGTCTCATAATACCCAAAATGTCCAGGACAAAATAAAAAGTCATTCATTTATACCAAGGACCTGGAAAAATCTCAAGTGAATGAGAAAAGAAAACCAATAAGGGCCAACACTGAGTTGACACAGATGCTGGCATTGTTTGACAAGGAGTCAAAAACATCCATTATAAAAATACTTTGATGAGGATGGAAGAACATACGTGAAACAAACAAAAAAAAAATAGAATAAAACAAAATAGAAACTAAGCAAGGGAAATAAAGATACAAAGGAAAAAGCTAGCCAGGTGCGGTGGCGCACGCCTGCAATCCCAGCAGCTTGGGAGGTGGAGGCAGGAGGATCGCAAGTTCGAGACCAGAGGCAGTCTACGTAACTTAGTGAGACCCTGTCTCAAAAAATAAAAAATGGGCTAGGGGTGCAGCTCAGTGGTCCAGCACTTGCAGAGTATGCAAGCGTGAGACCCTGGGTCCAACACCCAGTACCGCAAAAAAAAAAGAGAGAGAGAGAGAGAGAAAGAAAAAAGCTAATTGGAAATTTTATAACTGAGAAATACAAAACATACATTTTAAAAGCTGTTGGATATAATCACAACCAGATGAGCAGGACAGAAGAAAAGCTTGATAACCTTGAAGACAGAACAATAGAAATTGCCCAATCTGAAAAAGAAAGAAAAAAGAGAATGAGAAAAAAATAAACATATCTTCAGGGACCTGTGGAACTACAACAAAAGTTCCAACTTGATGTCATTATAGTCCCAAAAGGAGAAAAGTAATGACTAAAATTTTTCAACTTTGGCAAATGATATAAACCTAGATTCAAGAAGCTGAAGGAATTTCAAGCAAGACAAAACCAAATCAATATACGCCAAGACACATTACAGCCAAAGTTATGAAAAAATGAGATATGGAAATAATTTTGAAAGGAAAGAAAAAGAGGTGACACCTTCACTACAAGGTAAAACAATTGGAATGGAGATGTATTTTGTACTCCAAACCATGGAAGCCAGAAGGTAATGACATAACAATTTCCAAATGATGGAAAAAAAGTAAAAAAGAAAAAGAAAAAGAGACACCCAATTTCTGTTTCTAGCCAAAATAAAAAACAGAAACCTTCGGGAATTGAGAGGAAATTGGAACATTTCCAGATGGAGAAAAGCTAAGAAAATTTGTCACTAGCAGACCTCTAAGAATAGCTAAGGAAAATTCTTGAAACAAAAAGAAAAGGTAAAAGAAAAAAGGAATCTTAGAGCATCCAGAAGGAAGAAAGAACAAGGAAAGAGTAAGTCTGAATAAATGCCGGACTTTCCTTCACTTGGAGAAGAAAGTTGTGTTTGATAAATTGAAGCAAAAATAATAATGTCTAGTGTGGTTTTCAAAGTATTTGGATAAAATCTTTAAGACGATATGGGAAAGAGTAAAAGAACTTAAATGGAAGAAAGTTTTCTATACTTCACTTAAACAATTGTAATGTAAAGACAAGTGGTCTGTGGAATGTATATAACAATTTTAATGGGAAAATTATAGAAATGGAAAACATATTAGTGATTTCCACAAGTTAAGGATGTAGGTGAGAGAAGTAGCATAAGGGAAATCCTTATGGTGATAGAATAACTTGATTGCACCAATGATTACATAAATCTAGTCATATGGCTGTGAAAGCTGGACATTGAACAAGGGAGACAGAAAAAGAATTGATGCTTTTGAATTGTGGTCCTGGAGACTTCTATTGAATATACCATGGACTGCCAAAAGAACCAACAGATCTGTCCTAGAAGAAGTGCAACCAGAGTGTTCCTTGGAAGCAAATTTAGCCAGACTGTGTCTTACATATTTTGGACATGTAGTCAGGAGAGATCAATCCCTGGAGAAGGACATCATGTTTGGGAGAGTGGCAGGTCAACGCAAAAGAAGAAAATCTTCCACCAGATGGATTGACACAGTGTCTGCAACAATGGGCTTAAAGATAAATAAGATGGTTTGCCTGGCACAGAATCGGCAAGTGTTCTGATCTGCTGTACATAGGGTGGCTATGATTCAGACTCCCTAACAACAACAACAAGGCATGTGTAAGCCCAGAACTACACATTATCAGCTTCCTGGTTTGGAAGCTGATATAACTGTATAAAATCTAACTGTATAACTGTATATCTAACTGTATAAAATGTAACCATCAAGAGAAGCTGAGTGAAGAGTACACAGAGCCTCTCTCATAATGTATTTCTTAATTCCTACAAATCAGTAACTATTTCAAAATAAAAGTTTTAAAAAGGAATACTAGAAGAAAAATAAGAGAATGCAATTATTCAACAAGTCTATTTAGGGTGTTTAGCTGGGTGTTCTCACATAAGAGAACTGCTTTATATGCTTCCACAGCTGCCCTCAAACAAGTTCCATGTCTTCTCCTTGTTCCCCATTTGCCAGCATATTGAGCAGATCCCTGTGTTTCAAGAACATATGGGGACAATTAAGCCTTATCAAGGGCTGGGGTTTATCTCAGTTGGTAGAGCACTGCTCTGCACTCTCTGAGGTTCTGGGTTCAATCCCTAGCACCATAAAAAAAAAATGGGAGAAGGATGGGGCTGTCCACTCCCCAAGAAATCCCCAAATAATCAGCTATTGAAAACCCTATGAATAACAAAGAAACACTGACATAGTGCCAGGCATGGCACAGTGTAGGGGAGTGTTTCATTCTGTTGTACATAGGGTCACTAGGAGTCAGACCAGACTCAAAGGCACCTTGCAACAACAAAAACAAGGCTTATCAAAAAATCCAATCCAATCTAATTTAAAGCCTCAATTTCTCATCACTCCTCTTTCCCATCCTCCCATTTCCAAGTTGGACCTGACCAGAATACTCTCTAGATCAGCAGCCCTTTTCCCTAGCTTTGCCTTTGATTCTGGTAACTCAGGCTCAGATGGGGAGGCAGTGAGGAAGTTCCAGAAAGTTTACAGCAAAAGCATCACGAGTCCTTTGTACCATAACCAGTGCTGTTTGTAGTATATTCTTAGTTAAAGAAGGCTTTTTAATATGACAGGCATCCAAAGTTTAGGCCTTTTTCACAGAAGCACTTCAATAAGTGTGGTAGAAATCCAAACCCCAGCCCCATCATAACAAAGATGTCTGCACTGCACAGCTCTCTAGCTGACCTATGGCGCCCTCCTGGCTCTTGCCCTGCAGCACTACACTGCTGTGCACTCCTCACCCTGGGTCCGTCAGCTGGAAGAAAAGCCCAGTGGGGCTTTGAGAGCACCATTCCACTGTAAGGGATCTTCTCTGTCCTCTCTAACTGGAAGGGGCCATGAAGAAGGCACAGTGTGTCCTGATGCCTTTTTTGGATCGCTTCTCCTCTCCCTCACCACCTTCAGCGTTTCTGTGCTGCATGTGTGTCCAGCACTTCCTACACCAAGTTTGGTTTTTACATTGCAAGATTTCTCAACTGTCTTCAGACTCCACGGCAATGGCTTCTCGTGGCTTAATCCTTCCTCATCTGCCTCACTCTCAGTTAATAAATAAAAGGCTTAAACTCAACAGAATATCCATTTCCTTGTGGATCATACTGCTGGACTTCAAGGTGGCTGGGAAAATCATCCCAGTCAAACAGACTTTTTAATTCCTGGCTTTGTCATCTACTAACTGCATGTATTTGGCAAATCACCCTACCTTCCCACTACATCCTTTGCTTATCTGGAAGGGATAAGGGTACCAGCAGATGGGTGATGTTTATAGAATGGCCCTAGGAAGGCTATTATCCTCTCACAGGTTTCCAGATCACAGCCCTGTGTCTACAACTTTTGAGGTAAAAATATTCTCCTGCAAGCAAAAGTTATTTGTTCCTTTATCTAGGACTTTCAATTTATTCCAATGGACATTTTGACCCTCTGTAATTTTCCTGGCACAGACCACTCTGAGAAAATTCAAGGGTGAGAAAACACAGAACATATAGGGATTCCCAATAATCTCCTTCCTAACTGGATAGTTTTTCACTTGACTTCACATATGGATCTTATCCTTCTATGATCTTTGTCTATATTTAAATGTTTCTGTTTTAAACATCTTCAGACCTGTGGGAGATTTTTCTAAAAAAAAAAGTGAGTGAAAAACTCCCCCATATATTCTATATATACATTAGCAAAGTTAAAAAAAAATTAGGCACCTAGCCTGCCAGGACTCATCACTTGGAAATGACAATAGAGGCTGCGTCAGACTCTGAAGCATCTCATTTGTTAGTGGTTCGGCCATTTTTATAAAGGGCAAGGGAGCAGGTAGTGGGAGTATCCAATCTCATTAAAATTCTCACAATGATTTAATGAGGATGGGTTGTCTTCATTATTTTAATGGGGAGTCTGGAATATAAAGCCAGCTTTCTATGACTGCAAATTCTGTGCTCTCAGGGCTGGCTGCAGGAGCCCCACTGATACTGGCACAAATGGGTAAGGATACTTTGAGGAGAAGAAGAACAAAACAAAATGAAAACAAAGACTGTGCAAAGTTTTAGATATAGGAAAAAGGCTGTTGTTGTCATTAGGTGCCATCCAGTCAGGTCTGACTCATATTGACCCTATGTACAAAAGAACAAAATACTCTCTGACACTGTGTCCTGTCTAGCACTATGTTAGTGCTTCTGTGCTATTCATAGGGTTTTCAATGGCTGATTTTTTCAAGATTGTACCGGGAGTGGGCTACCAGGTCCTTCTGTTTTTGCAGTGCTGGGGATCAAACCCAGGGCCTCAGAGCATGCAGAGCAGCACCCTACCAACCGAGCTGATCACCAGCCCCCCAAAAAAAGATAAGTGAAGAAGAATGGTAATGATAAAAACATGTTAAAAGAGCAGTCCACTGGGACTCTCCCAGGGAGGGAAAATGGGCTTCCAAGTGTCCCTCTCACCTCTATCAGACTCTGATTTTATTCCTGCTTGTTACTGATATGATTTGGAATCATTTAAATGGCCCCTGTCCTGCTTTTCCAGATAGGAAATACTCTAAGAGCAGTTCTAGGCTCTACTTCAATTTCCCTATCAGGCAGAGCCCCTGAGGAGCCTTTGTTCCTCCCCTGGTGCCCAGTATGCAGCAGGAGGCACCTGGCACAGGTCTAGTCTGGGCTTTATCTTCAATGATCACAAGGAGAGAAGTGAAGATTGTTGGGATTTCGCTTAGTTGTTATTTCATTTGAGTGTCACAAAACTCCTATGTTATTGGCAGAACAGAGTATAATATAACCCCATGGTTTAGTGTATATTTTTTGCCATTATTTTTTAAACAATTTGTTTTGAAAATCTTTAAGCTGGGAACTTTTAAATAAACATAAGTCCATGTCAAATAATCCAAGTTGTATATCATATAGAAGGATAAGAATATGAGGCTTATTGAAGATAGACTAGTTGCTCAAATAAATATTAAGTTACAGAACAGAGATCAGAGTCTGGGTCAATCAGATTCCCAGAACATGGCATTTTCCCCTAGTCCAGGGGTTAGTAAACTTTATCTATAGATTTCCAGGTAATAAATATATCAGGCTTTGTGAATGATACCATCTGTGCCCTAGCTACTCAACTCTTTATAGTACCAAAATAGCCCCAGACAACCTGCAAGGAGTGATCATGGTTGTTTCCCAGTAAAACATTATTTATAAAGATAGGCAGTGAGCCAGATTTGGCCCATGGACTATATTTTCCCATCTCGTCGCTAGATCACTATCTTGGTTCATATAGTGCCATGTTCTAAGCCAGCTCTTCATATTTCTCCACAATTACTTTCTAAATCTAAAAGCAAGGCACCTGCTTGCCTTTCCTTTCCCCTTTTCCTAATAGTGTAGCTCTGTACAAGAATGAGAAACCTAAAATCAATACTGAATTTTGCCTCTACCTTATATTAGATTAAAATTTATTACAGTCATGGAAAAGCTCGTGTGCTATTCCCAAAGAAGAAATGGCACCCTTGGGCTAAGAGAAGCTTGATGATTGAAGCTATCCAAAAGGCTTTCAGGACATGCTGGAATTGAGCTAGCCATAACTTGCATCTTCTTGGTCATGGTGCCCTCCCTTCTCCAGTATTACAATACGTGAAGGTTGGAGAACCAGACCAAAGGCATAGCCTCCTTTAGGATACATGCCAAGCTCTGGATCCTTAGACCTTTCTATTAGTGTCTTCTTTGTGTACACAATAGAAAGGGTGTCAGATTACGTTGGTTTGCCACCTTCCTCTCAAGCAGGATCCTCACTGAGTAGAGTTTTTATCTACTGTATATCAGACAACATTCAGGGTATTGGAGATATATCAATTGATAAAATCTCTGCTCTCATGAAATAACATTTAGAGAAGGGAAGGACAAAAGCAAATGAAAAGATCTATTATATTCTAGATAGGGAGACAAAAGAAGGAAAGAAAATGGATTGATGAGGGAAAGGTACTATTTTAAGTAAGACGATGAGAAAAGAACTTTCTGATGAAGTGATAGCTGTTCAGATACTTGAGTGAGGTGAGGGGCTGAGCCCTATGAGTAATCTGAAGGAAGAGTGTTCTGGGAAGAGGGAACAGTATATACAAAGGCCTTGAAGCAGCAATATACCCAGTAAAGAGGTCATAGTGACTGGAGGAGATTGGAGCATGGAGAAGTACAAGATGATGTCAGAAAGTCCATTCATACTGCTATAACAAAATGCCTGAGACTAGGTAATGTATAAACAACAGAAATATATTGCTTGCAGTTCTGGAGGCTGGAAGTCCAAGATCAAGGCACTGGCAAGTTTGGTGTCTGGTAAGAGCCTGGTCTCTACATCCTAGATGGCAACTTAGTGCTGTGTCCTTCAGACGGGACAAAAGATGTGACTTCACTTCGTAGAAGGAACAGAAGAGGTGAAGTCACCCCCTCAAGACCTCTTGTTCCTGTTGTTGTTGTTGAAGGCCCTAACACAGGTATCTGAATGACCCATTAAGCCACTCAGATACTTGTGCAGATCCCTCATAACTTCGTGACCTAATCACAACCTAACGGTCCCATCTTTTTTTTTTTTTTTTCTTTTTCTTGTGGTACTATGGATGAAACCCAAGACCTTGCATATGCCAGGCCAGTGTTCTTCAACATTTTTGGCACCAGGGGCCCATTTTGTGGAAGACAATTTTTCCACAGATGGGGAGGGGGTCTGGGATGATTCAAGTGCATTGCATTTGTTGTGTGATGACACTTCACTCACTCACCCACCACTCACCTCTTGCTGTGCAGCCTGGTTCTTTACAGGCCCCTGGTACTGATCCCCAGTCCAAGGGGCTTGTGGACCCCTGTGATAGGCAAGTACTGTACCACTGAGCTACATCCCCCAACCTTTACAAAAATTTTTTTTGAGACAGGGTCTCTCTGAGTTGCCAAGGCTGGCCATGAAATTCCTATTTAGCCCAGGCTAGTTTCAAACTCCCAATCCTCTTGCCTCAGCCTCCCAGGTAACTAGGACTACAGGCATTTGGCACCTCTTAATATTGTTGCACTGAATTTCAAGTCTTACTATGAATTGTAGAGCAAATATAAACATTCAAACCACAGCAAAAAAGAAGGAAGGGACCAAAACATGCAGGTTTTTGTAGATGTCAGATTTGAGATTTTATTCAAAGTAAAATGAATAGTTTTTTTGAGAAGCAGAATGACCTGATATGACATGAATTTTTAAAGGTTTAGCCTGGCTGGGCACAGTGGCACATGCTTGTAATCCTAGAGACTCAGGAGCTGGAGGCAGAAGGATGGTAAGTTCCAGGCCAGAGGCAGTCTGCATAATGTAGCCAGACCCTCTCTTAAAAGTAGAAAAGGAGCTGAGGGTGCAGCTGAGCGGTAGAGAGCTTATGAAGTATGTGTGAAGTCCTAGGTTCAGAACCAGTACCCCAGTACCAGAAAAAAAAAAATCTGCTGCTTCTGTTGCTGTGGCTGCTGTGCATGTAAGGCAAGTGGGGAGGGAAGCAAGGATGGAATGGGAGACTACCATAATCCACATAGGAGATGTGGATAGTTTGGCCAGGTTGGCAGCTGTGGGGCCATGAGAGATGGCCAGAGGCAAATATATTTTAAAAGCAGAGTCGACAGAAATTACTCATACCAAAAGTTCAGAGTCAAAGATGATATGGCACCTTCTCCTATTCTCTTCACCAAGCCTTGTCTTCCCACAGTTGCCAAGGCAACAAGCTTCTGTGGGTGTATCCCGGCAGTGTAGTATCCCGGCTGAGCCCGGGGCTCATCCCTACTTTGCATTTCTTCCCTCCTGGTCCAGGGCTTCTCAGTCCTTCTGTAGGACTCTTTCAGGAGCCCTTCCAGCCATTCAGATACGTGTGCAAGCCTGGAAGACCCAGGAAGTGCATGTTTCAGGGGCATCTTTTAGCCAATGAAGGTTTGGGAGAAGATGAATAATTCTAAGGATCTGTCTACACAGTGCTTTAAAGAGTGTCCACTGGAGCTGAGCTCCTAGGCACTTATAGCAGTAACCAGCATCCTCATACTTCCTTGGATTCCATTTCTCCCTTTCCTTTTTGCTCTTCCCAGTGTCTCTCTATTGTTCCTGGGTTCCTTTCCCAAAGAAACTCAAAGCTCCCAAAATATCAAAAGGTTAGCTTAGATATATGAAAGCTTGAGTTTCCAAGTAGATGTGCAAGTGGAGATGGCAGTCAGCTATACCTGAGAGTGGGAGTTAGAGCACACTATGCAAAAGAGACTAGGCTACTCGTCTTCAAAGGTCACAGTGACAGGGTATGGCAGGTACCCCACCTTCACAGGTGCCATCAACACAATGCATCTCCTTCTCCCCCATTTCTCTTGTGAGGACTCCTTCCTGGTCCTCAAGAGAAGCTGCAGAGAATGCAGTGGACAGCAGAGTACCAAACAGCAGGCCGTCTTGTGCTGACAGCTCTTCCATGCTGTCCTCATTTTGATTTTTTTTTCAGTGCTGGGGATCAAACCGAGAGCATCACGCATGCTAGGCAAGCACGTCACCCCTGAGCTGCAACCCCAGCCCATGTTCTCCTTAGTTTATTCTAGGGCCTGCAACTACTGCACTCTCACAGCAGAGGACCAGGCACATTAGCATGAAGCCTTGTTGTAGAAGGTCAACATGGCCACCTAGCAGAGGGACAATATCTGCTAGAAGCCTTTCCCCTTCATTAAGATTGCCCCTGCAAGTTTCCGGGAAAGATAAAGAGAAGTGGGGTGGGAGCCAGCTGTGGAGGGAGAGACAGAGATGAGCAGCTTTTTCCCCAGAAAGCCCCTCCGCTTGTCTGACAGCCTCCCACAGTGCCCTTAGCCTGCCCACAGCAGAAAAGAAGGAAGGGACCAAAACATGCAGGTTTTATAGATGTCAGATTTGAGATTTTATTCAAAGTACAATGAATAGTTTTTTTGAGAAGCAGAATGACCTGATATGACATGAATTTTTAAAGGTTTAGCCCCAGATTTCCAAGACACTGCAGAGATAAGACATGGTTTTTGTTTTCACTTCCATTTAATTTGCTCAAATGAAAACTGCAATTACTGAGCAGTTACACATCCCCATGTGCTTTAGGGATGCTGTCTCTGGCATTTTTGTTATCCCCACTTGGAAAATTCACCCATAAAAGCATTAGATTCACCCACATTGTATATGGAAATGTGCAATGTCATCCTTTGTGCAAGAATAAAAATTCGCCCTGGGGTACCAATTTTAATAAGGCTTAATTACACCAATTTGTAGTAAGCTGAGGTTTCCACTCTGCAATTTGACAAGCAGATTTAGCTGTTTCACTGCATTTTTATGTTCGTGAATTTCTGTGCCTCAAATGAAAGGTCAAATGGAACATAAAGTTCTATCCAAAAGACGAAAGAAATAGCAAGTTTCTGCTGCCATTTGTGTGTTTTATTTATTTTGCTTTGTCTTTTATAATGTCCTTATTGATACTAAATGTCTGCAGCCATAGCACCCTGGCATCTGATCTTACCTGAACACCGAAGCTAAGCAGGGTTGGCCTCATTTCTTTTTGGATGGGAGACTCTCTGAGAATACCAGGTGCTGCAGGCTAAGGAGAAGGATCTGGCAACCTATTCCCAAAACAATCCACCATTGAAAACCCTATGAAGAGCAGAGAAGCACTGACAATAGTGCCAGGCATGGCACAGGGTCGAGAAGTGTTTCATTCTGTTGTACGTAGGGTCACTATGAGTTGGACCTAACTTGACAGCACCTAACAACAACAACAAATTGATGCTAAAAGAGTAAGTATGTGGAGCCAGAATAAGTCAAATCCTCATAGATAGTCTAGTCACACAGCAAGGTCCAAGAAGATACACAGAATTAGCTACCTCCTATGCAGACCTTGCTAGTAGCTCATGGGCCTCTTTCCTAGACAGTTGGAGAATGACTTCACAAACCCAACCCAGAGCACAAGCATCAACTAAACATCATGTGCAGCCAGCTTGAGAGGTAAACCATCTTGCCCAAGAATGACAAATACATTTTATGTATTGTTAGCTCACCACCATAATAAAACACCTGAGGTAATCAACTTATAAAGTGAAGAGGTTTATTTTGGCTCACAGTTTCAGAAGTTCTAGGTCATGATCAATGGGCCCTATTGCATTGGGCCTGTGGCGAGGCAGCATTTATGGTGGGATCCCGTGCTGTAGCAAAGCCACTCACGTCATGGCCAGGCAGTAAAAGAGAGGGGAAAAGGAAAGGTCTGGGGTCTCACAATTCCTTTCGGGGCACACTAATGACCTAAGTCTTCCAATAGTTTCCATCACTTAAATGTTTTACCACTCCAAATTACACCACACTGGAGGACTAAGACTTTAACAGATGGAGCCTTTGAGGGACATTCAGGATGCAAACTATAGCATATATCAGTCTGGATTGGAAAACTATTTGCTTGAATTATGTTATTTTTAAGATATGCAATAAAGTGGATATCACTAAATTCTACTTTGTTGTCATAACTCTGAAATTCCATTCAGGATCATTTTGCTGTAGAGAAATAGCTGAGACTACTCACTCTTCATGAGAAAGAGGATATGAGTCAGGAAACAAGAGAGGAGAAACTTGGGCAATATTTTCTTTCTCCAATGAATATCTGACATCAGAAATTAGAGACATTCTGCCTAAAAATGGAGGCAATGTTCTAAAACCAAAAGTGATTTCAAAGGGCCTGTAGTAAACAGAGCCAGTCTTCCATGCCGATCCATTAGTTAGTATCTATAGCCTGTCTCCATTGCTGGAGGTAACAAAAAACCCATCTATCCTCATATATTTTCCCTTCTGATCATATGCATTGCCAAGATACCTGTATTAGACCAGACCATTGGTTAAAGTTCTTAAACAGTGGAAGACTTCAGATAACAAAATGGAAAAATGAAAAAAATTAAAGTGAAATAAATAAACAAATTGTCACACTGATAATGCATAGTTCTCCAAAAAGTGCAGATTGTTGGCAAATTGACTCTTGGAAGGAGTAGGATCTAGGACAGTTACATTTTTTGAAGGTGCCAAAAAGAACTGGAGCATAAAATGCAGCCAGTAGAGTGGCCAATCTGAAAGGCAATGGAAGAGAAGTTAGAGAAAAGTATAGGGAAATTCCACTTGGAAGAGGAGAAAAGTAAAAGAAAAAAAAACAATACTGAAAGGTGGAGGGCGGAGGCAAGGATAGAAGAGGGAAGAAGAAATTTAAGCTGACATGAAAAAGTTTTTCTTACTCCTGGTGAAAATCTCAAGAAACTATACTGTGACTGTTTCTTCTAGTGAGAGAAATCATATTGACCCTGAGTGCCCTTTTCTGACTGCTGGACTCTGCTGCTGGAAATGCCAAGATCCTGTGGTCTGTGAGGGAAGTCATTCCCACCCTACCAGAAGCCTTGTTCTCTACACAGAAAGAGTAAGGTGAAATTCCACAGGCTTCCTAGACATCCAGAAGGCCCTCCTCCCCAAGCACATGTGCATCCATGCCCACTGCCTGTGGCACCTGCCTGACCACCTGCTCACTGCCCAAAGTCCAGGGACAAAGTCAAGTCTGGCCCACATATCCCAGCATCCAGCCAGCCACTGCATGAAAAAGGCCAGGCTAACTGGAAGTCCACCTCTCCTCCCAAAGACTAGCCATTTAGATGACAGATCACAGCTTTGATGGAGCTCAGCGGCAGATTTGTAGATATGGGGACCCTGTTCACCTGTGTTATTAAAGGCACATTCTTGCAAACAATGTGGGTCAGGCCCTGCAGTTCATAGGATGAGTCTCAGAATTGGATTTTATTTCCTTCCGGTTGTTTGATAGCAACAGAGATAAACCCTCATCTGCATAATTCCTGCTGAAGCAGTGTCTCTCAGGCTGTGATGCAAGTATCCACATAGTTGTATCTGATGCATCTTTGCTATTCGTCTCCCAATCTACTGTCTTTTGTTGGGCCTTATTTCATAGTAAAATGGAATGATGTGCTTATGCTTGGAGGGACAGGAACAAATGAAGAATGAAATTGCATTCATTACTGATATAAAAATAATAAATGTTAAATGATATGGGATAAATAATATACATATATATTATTTAGGCAAACATTTCAAAATACTTCCTCTCACAAAACAGTCCAAATAAATCAGCTCTATGAATAATAAATCATGGAAACAATTTGAAGGAAAAGTTTTGCTTTGGAAAATTGAAACCAAAATGCACATACTTGAAATCAACTGGATATGCAAAATTTAACATTCAATAAATTAGATTAAGCTGGGCACCATGGCACACATCTGTAATCCCAGCGATTTAGGAGCTATGGCAGGAAGCCTTAACATTCGAGGCTAAAGGCAGTATGGGCAATTTAGGGATACCCTATTTCAAAATAAAAAATAAAAATTGGCAGAGGCGGTAGCTCAGATGTAGAATACTTGCCTAGCCTGTGCAGAATCCTGGCTTTAACCCTTTAGTACTGAAAAAGTTAGACTAGATAGAACGTCAATCAAATGAAATATAAAGTTCCTAAAAAATTAAAATAGTTTTAATTGTATTTTTGTTAGAATAAAAAATTAAAAATTTGTATAGCATATTGTTCTTTGACATTTTTATAGTTTTCTCTCAAAATAAAACCAAAAGAAATAAACAGCAATTTCTGAGAGGAGGATTATGGGAAAAACCTTATCTCTTTTTCTGCCTTCTCTATTCTCAAACAAAAGAGTGATGCTGGCAGATTTATTCTGACCCTCTGGAGCAGTCCAGGCACAACAAATGACTCCCAGGTTGGTTGGACATTCGAATTCCACTTGGAAGCTTTTCTACTCACCGTCTTTACTTTCTGTAACTAAAGCAACCCAGTCACTCTGTGGGACAAGCCTATTAAAAGTGAAGAAAAGGCAAGGTCTCAATTCACCTGTGATGACCTTTGATTGGAGCAGCCTCACGTGTTCACAGGCCATTAGGAAGATTCTCGCCAGTACACTTTAGAAAATCAGAGACTCAAGACAGTTGTGCATAGATCCATCAAGGAAATGAAATTGCTCAGGCTGAACTGCTTTGACTATGACAACAAACATCCCCAATGCCATCCAGTACAAGAAAAGGAAGAATGCTTTTCAGTGTGACAAAACAGTCTGCCAACATCCTCTCCCAGGCTTCAGGGGTGTGTTTGGAGTGGCAGGTGCTGTGAATAAACCTCTCAATCCTGTCTCCTTCCAGTTTTCATTTCCTTATCACAGCCAGTTAGTTCTGCGAACAAGTGAGCAAACAAAGTTAGGAAGAAAGTCTCCCAGGCCTCACTGTCTTCAAGAGTTTATGGAATGGGAATTCATATTGAGTGGAGAGGATCCTTTGAATTGCCTTCTTCAGAAAAGTGTTTGAGGGATCAGGCAGTAACACATCAGTAACACATCCCATCGCAAGGCAGCCTGTTCAGAGTGGGCAGGGGCACTGCCCAGCCTGCTGCCTCCCTCTGCTGCTGTCCCCCTTTTTGTTTTTCTGGCCATACAGGGAATTTGAACCCAGGGTGCTCCATCACTGAGCTGCACCCCTAGCCCCTTTTATTTATTTATTTATTTATTTATTTAATTTATTATTTTGAAACAGATTCTTGCTAAGTTACGCAGGCTGCCTCTGGCCTCAAACTTCTGATCCCCTTGCCTCAGCTACCCAAGTCGCAAAAGTTACAGGAATGCATCACCATGCCTGGCCTCCTACTCCCTTAATGTCAATTTAGAGGCTGGAGCCAGAAGCAGCTGTTTGGAATCCAATTCTTTAAATTACATGTAAGTACAAGGTGAAAATGATATAGTAACAAATAGTATTTGTACTCTTGGAGCCAAAATGAAACTTTTGCCTCACAGGCAACATTTCCCAAAGCCCCAAACTTTACTTCCCAATAACCCTTCAGGGGAATTCCTTAATAAGCCAAGTTCCAGTTAGGAACCCAGGGGCAGCCTATGTAAGTTTTCAAGGTTCAAGCTGGGTTATGACACAAAGTGGCTAGAACATGCCAGAATTGTTTCAACAGAACTCCACGTGAGTCATGATTCTAGGTCTTTTCCCTGTACATGTGAGCAGCACCAGATGTTTGAAATCTAAGTGTCCTCTATCCATTGGCCCACAGCTGAGGAAATCAGCAGATGCAGTGGTGAGACATATGTATGCCGGCTGAGTTCCAGTAAAGCAAATATGGTCCAAGGGGTGTGAAAGGCGTGGAGCACTGAAGGTTGGTAAGAACATGCTCATTGGCAGCCTCTGCCTCTTCCTTCCCTCCTGAGATGCTCAGAAGGCACACCAGGGAAATTGAACACACCCGGGTGCAGGAAGCAAGGAGGGTTTATAGAAAAATGCTTTAAACCCTACTTGGGCTTGTCCCATTAGAAACCCAGGGAAGCCTGCAAAGACCTCTTAGTGTGAGCTGCATTACCAGAGCTCTTCTGTGAGTCTGTTACAGCTCAGCAGAACCTGCAGCCTGCTGCTCCCTCACACCCACTCTGCCTGTCAGTCTCTCTCCCACTCCTCTTGGTTGGTTACCTATGCCTTAAGTGCCCAGGCTGCTCCATCCTTGCCCATATGCACGTGTCCCCTTGCATGCGTGAGCATGTACAGGCACACACACAGATATTTGCATAGGTAAATCCTATTTGTTGTTGTTAGGTGCTGTCAAGTTGGTGTCTGACTCATAGCCACCCTTTGCACAACAGGCAAGAGTATTGTTTTTCTCTGCTATTCAAACAGTTTTCAATGGCTGACTGTTTTTTGGGAGTTGGTTGCTGGGTTCTTTGCCCAAGCCTACAGCACCTGGTGTTCCCAGGGGGTCTCCCATCCATGGGCAGCTGGGCTTTGGTCTGCTTTACCACAAGCCATTTTTTCTGGGGTGTGGTTGTTTTAGGAAGGACTAGGTCTCAATCCCAATGTTCAAAATATCTGTTGAATTAAGTGAACATAGCCTCCTGGAAACCTTCTTGTTGACAACACAAATCACTCTCAGTCCCTCCCCACCAGTGCTTCTTACATGGGGCCTGGCCCCAGCCCACCTGGTCACTCAACCAGAGATGCCTTTGGCTTCCATCCAGTTGACCATAAAGTTCTCCCCTCTCTGCCTCTTTCCTCCTAGTCTTGGCCCCTGAGATAATCCAGTGAAGAAATGAGGAGCTGTTTTTGACTGAAAACCCCACTTCCATTCCATGGTGGGCAATCTTGCTGAGAAAAGTGTCTAGTTTCGTATCTCCATTCCTTCTAACTTCCCATGCAGGATCTATCTTGGAGCAGACCCTCCCGGCTAGTGCCTCAGCCCACTCAGCAGCCACTGGAGGATGTGTGACAGGGCTTTTGCTACTCTTTTCTATCTTAGAGCAGTTGGACTGGACCTAAGCTGACCACAGATGTCACTTCTAGCTGCAGGCATCACTGTTCACCCCAGTACTCAAGCAGATATGATTTTTCTGAATGCACCATGATATTACAAAAAAAAAAAAAAAAAAAAAAAACACTTTAGGAAGTCCTACCCCAAAGAATGGGCTGGGATTTAGCTCAGTTGATAGAGCACGCTCTGTAGACTCAGGTCCTGGGTTCAATTCCCAGCACCTCAAAACATGGGAGAAGGATGTAGCAATCCACTCCCTAAGCAATCCCAAAACAATCAGCCATTGAAAACCCTATGAGGGTTGCTATGAGTCAGACATGACTCAATGGCACCTAACAACAATAACAACCCCAAAGAATAAGGCCCAGACTGCTTAGCACAACAGTGACATCTCCAAGCCCCAGCTGATTGACACCTTCCCTGGCCACATCTCACACCCACCCACATGTGCTTTCCTTCATGACTTCTGCCTGTGGGCAGCCATAGGTACAAGTTATTTCTACCTTGCTGTTTCCTTCTGCCTGGAACTCTGTTCCCACTTTTCAAGTCTTGTCTCTAAATATAAATTTCTCATCTTTCTCCCCCACATTCACCTTTTCAAAGCTAGCTTGCTCAAAATTAATCTGAAAGGAAACCACAAAAAATATGGATTTCATGCATGTTTTTGTCATTTGCCTGGCTTAATTAAAGTCAATCTAGCAACAGGACTCTAAAGCCAGACAGGTCTCCGTAAGAAATAAATGTCTGGGTTCCTAATTCAGGATCAGCACAATCTCCAGTGTTAGGTTTTTTTTCACTGTTAATTCCTTCCTGGTCGCTTGAACACTGTCACTTTTTTTTTTTTTCCCAGAATTAAAATCCTGGGTTCCGAAAAGCCTTGTATATCAGGACTTAGAGTTGAAGTCTATTTTTGCTTGCTCCTGAGAGTTATATTTGGAGGGGATTGCTAATTAAACAATCCTGGCGCCTGTCCCCTATGGCAGCCTCCTTCTACACCCAGCGCTTCCCAGCACACATCCTGATACTTGTCAAATCCAGATGAATGTGAATGACAAGAAGTGACAGAGTGAACAGAACTTCAACAAGGTACAAACTCAACGCATTCCATGAGACCCAGTGTTCACCAGGCTTTATCTATTTATTTATTCAAGAAAAATTTGCTGACCCCTGCCAGCTTATTTTTCTTAATTATGGTAATGTATTCATGGGTGTTTGCACCATGATTGTCTATCCCTTTCTATATATCTCATTATAAGAGACAGTTTTCCTGTCCAAATGGTTTATTTATGGCTTTATTTTTTTCAGTACTGGGGGGTTGAACCTGGGGCCTTGCGCTTGCGTGCTTTGCAAGTGCTGTGTCACTGAGCTGCACCTCTAGGCCTTTTTTATTTTTTTAATTTTTTTTACTCTTTGAGACAGGATCTCTCTAAATTATTCAGACTGCCTCTGACCTCGAACTTGTGAGCCTCCTGCCTCTGCCTCCTGAGTCACAGGGGCTACAGGTGTGCGCTACTGCGCCTGGCTGTTTTATTTGTGTTTAACAAAAGCTGGGGGGAAGAGTCAGCAGACTGTGTCTTTCTCTCACAGGCTGCTCCTCAGATGCTCAGGAAACAGTGAGTTAGGAGGGTGAGACCTTTGACCTGAAGAGTAGGTGATTCTCACCATACTGCCATTTTAGGCAAAGTTGCTGTTGTTGATGTCCAAGAGCCATTTTTCTTCATAGGTCAACTTGCTTGCATTGGATACCAATTGGGATCAGAGTTGTGCTTGTGTTTCATCAAGGGTGTTTGTTTCCCATCAAATTCAATATTCATAATGAATAGCAAAATAAGAGTAGGGATTCTATTCACACAAGACAGAGCAGTATTAACCCTTGTTTTAAATCAATCTATACCATGGGACCAACTCTAATTGCTCTCCTGGTTTATGTGTATCCAAGGGTGAAGAAGAACAGTTTTATTTCACATCATCTAACTCTGCAGGAGTTTGGTTTTGAGAATATCCCTCGTGGATACAGCAGATCCACGATCACTGAAGCACTTGGTAACTCTATAATGTTTAATCATTAGCTCAGCTATACAGGCTGGCCAGAACAGAATATGTGGACAAACATTCAGGTGATTTCCTTGCCCTCTGCTATCAGCCAGCTGCCTGTTTTGATTAGTAGGTCTGAATAACTCTTTACCCTTTCTGGCTTCTCTTTCTTCTCAGATCAAGAATTTTAAAAATATATACAGAGGTTAATTTAACCCCTGGATAAATATGTCACACCAAACTTACAATCAAACTACCCAAAATGATGGAATTGGTCCACTCAGAAGAGCCTTTTCATTTATCCACCATGGATGGCCATGACTAAATTGCTGGAAAAGAGGCTGTTAACATTATTTGGTTGAGTTACTCAGTACAGGGATGAATTATAAATGTTAAATAACCACCCATAACTTACCCTTTTGCATCATTTCCTTTCTAGAGTCCTCTTACATAGAAGAAAACCCAGAGTGACATAGAAAGAGATTTAAAGCCAATCCGAAGGAGTCTGTTCATTTTACAGAAGAAAGAAAACAACTGTGAGAGGGGATAGGGATCATCTCTATCTCTCCTTTCAGTGGAAAGCAGGAAACCAACAAGATTCTAAGTGTGGAAGTGTCTGCAAGCCCTGGTGTCTTAGATTACTGCCCAAAGTCTCCTGGCTCACTAGTGGCAGGAGAGGTGATAGGAGCAGAAGTGTATAGGCCTCCTGATTCTCCACTGTGCTCATTACACTATACAGCCCCTCTGTTGTAGTAGGCAGAAGAGCGGCCCAGATGCTTCAACAATGTGTACAGGGTGACAAACCGTAAGTGGAACGCAGGGTACCAAAATGATAGTCCTCTTTTTATGTGCAGCATTAATGCAGAACCTGGCTACCTCAGGCCCCAGACAGTAGGGTGGCCAGGATCCATAGACAGCAGCGGTGGGACCAGTTGCCCAGGTGCCCCAGCCACCACCATTGTACAATACATTTGCTCACACAGTTCCAGAAAAAGTTCAAATTAATACCTTAGCTGTCGGAAATCTATATAAAAGAAACATATGCTTTTGATAAGCACATACTCTTTGATAAGGTTAATATTACAGCTGCCAAAATTTGGGGCTTTTTTTACTATCTATTAATAGTGCTTTTCATTAAAAATAAGCTAATGTAGGGCATATGAATTATGTCTAAATAAAGCTGCTAAAATTGATTACTGAAGTTGATGTGTTGTTGTTGTTAGGTGCTGTTAACTCCTACTCATAACGACCATCATAGCATTTTCAGTGGCTGTTTTGGGATTGCTTCGGGAGTAGATTGCCATGTCCTTCTTCTGGAAGTTGATATAGCTAATTTATAAAGTACAACTCAGGGCAACTTGAAATAGAAAATGAGTTGGTTTAAATTTTAAGCCTTTTATTTACTACAATGCAGAATATTTTACTTTTAGACATCAATGGGTTTTGTTTTTGTTGACATTTTCACTTATTCAACAGAAAATGAAAGTCAGGAAAATCACATGGTGACTGGTAGTAACATATCAATAAATTAGAGCAAGTATATTGACCATTCTTTTTTTAGGATGATGTTAAATCAGCTGGTTGGTGAACACTTTTTTCCTGTCTAATAATTATGACACGTTAATAGTCACTAAATAGCATTGGACAGGAATCCTACAGAAATAGTCAAAGGCTTTCATTTTATACATGGGAGAGTGACAAAATATAGATGCACTATATCCACTTGTTGGAATTGCCATCCTAAATTGCTCTGGCATTCAGAGAAATGGGCATTCATATGTTGTGCAAGATTTTCTCCAAATATCTTCTCATGCTCAATAAAACTAACATGTCATCCAGACATCCCTTAATCTCATTGCATGACATTTCAATGGTAGTATTCATCATACACACATTTATAATTAGGAGACTCAAAGAATATGCGAAGAGGGCAACAAATCACTTGATTTTTTTGGTTATACCCTAGTGACAAGTATATATTTCTTGGCAACTAGCCAGTTTTAGAAATAATATCAGACCAGAACCCACTCTGGTCTAATAGCCTCCTCCTTGCCTTGCCTGCGACATTAGGGCCTGTTATCAGTTTCCTCCCAACTCTCACAGACACACATTCCATTTTTTGGAAACATGAAATGCTCCCAGATAAATGCGCCCTTTTCCAAAGAAACACATTTCCCACTCAATTACAAATCCCTTCTCAAAACTAAAATTAATGCAGGCAGGCAAATGAGGGGTCTTAGAAAACTTCCATTAAAGTGAAAAATGTATGCAATGTTGAAGCCATCCAAAATGTCTGCATGCCACCTTATTAAATTAAAAGCACCAGGTGTATTTAAACAATGTATCCAATGGCTTACAGATTAGGATCCTAGAAATAATACATGTCTTATAGCAAAAAATATACATATAATAATCCACCTATAGTTTATATAAATGATGAAATGTTTTTTAATATATCTATATATCTATATATATACACATATATACTCTGTGTGTGTATTTGTAGAATCAGGCACACAAATACTGCAGTCCTTCATTGGCTCTTCCACTTCAGTGTCAAGGACACCAGATCTCAAAGTCATGAGGACTGGAACAAAGGTCACCGCTGAGGGCAAAGGACTGGCTTGATGCACCTGCCTTTGTGAAGGACCAAGTTTGCTGGACAGTGGCAACCTGCAACACATGGTTTATTGCAGGGACCGATCTCATTCCAGTTGTCACAGGTCTTGACACATCCTGGACCACAGGTGTCATACACTGCACCATGCTTACACTGGGTGGCTGCAAAAGAGGACAAAAAGGTATGATGTGCAGAAATGACCACATTAACTGAGCCACAGGCTGAGGCCATTCCTGTTGTTGTTGTTGTTAGGTGCCGTCAAGTTGTGTCCGACTCATAGAGACCCTCATAGGGTTTTCAATGGCAGATTGTTTCGAGATTGCCTCAGGAGTGGGTTGCCACATCCTTCTCCCATTTTGCAGTGCTGGAAATCGAACTCGGGACCTCAGAGACTGCACAGCAGCGCTCTACCAACTGAGCTAAATCCCAGCCCGGCCATTCCTGTAGGCACCTATTAATGCATATATCCTTCCACACTACAGGTTCAGACTTGCATTTTAACAAGGGGATAGCAAGCAACTAACATTCCTCAAATACTCTGGGAATCATGAGCATCTATAAAAACAAGCCCAAAGATTCACTGCCTGGGCCAATGGACTTTAAAGTAATAATAATAATAATAATAATAATAATAATAATAATACCTTTTCATTCATAGTAAGAAGAACCACAAACTTGTAAGGCTATAGAAAATTTATAAGATTATTTAGTTATTGTAAATATTGTGAAAAGCTAACCCCAAATAGCTGTGATAATATTTTATAAACTATATCAATATTCAAATATATAGAACTATACACATAGAAAAGGTTTGAGGATATTGGAAATATGCAACATATTTTAATCAAAGTGATCATGTGTTGAATGAATCAATTTGAGGCAAGTTAGAGCAAAAGTAGGGTAGAGCCAAATATAGAAAAATCAGATGTGTGACCACAGCAAGGGCAGCAGCTGCCTGGGTGGGCCAGAGAATATAAAAATGATGACGATGATGTAGACAAGTCATCGCCAATTTACCCTCTTTGTTAACTTAGAGCTGAAATGATTTTGGCAATATTTGCAGAGAGCCTGGAAATTCATGAATAGATTTGCCAGAAAACAATAGTGCGTATATTATATGAAGTTTTATGAAACATAGACTTTTCCACCTGAGTTAGTTCCAGGGATAAACAAAGGGTTGACCTTCACTCTCATCAACAAGAATTTTAACACATGTAGGAACTTAGTGCAGGGACTCCCTAAGGACACCAATGACAACCCAACCTTCATTTGAAGTTACTCCAAGTGAAAGTAATAACAATGCAGGATTGGTTGTCATCAGCTTAAACTTCTCTATTGTTGCTTCTGTAGTTTGTAGGATAATACCTGGCAAGGAATCGTGCAACTGTAAAACTTAAAAATAGAACTCATTTCCAAGAAAATGAGCCTTACTTTAAGCCTTTCAAATTATATATTTAGATTTATCATATTTAACTAACAGCAAGTTAATAAGAGCCATAAAAGAAATTCAGTGAAGACTCCTGGAATACCCATTACAATAAGTTAAAACCCAAAAAGAAAGAGGCATCCTGTCCAAAGAAGACTCATTACCTCTCATACATTCTTACTGCTAGAAAATTGAGTTGTATGAAACAGAGTTTTGAGAAACATTTGGATGGAACCAACTTTAAAATATTTGGCTAATTAGCATTTTTCTCTGTGGGCCTATGTTAAACACTGATGTATTTATTCGTCTCTGCTCCTATTATTATTAACTATAACCAACTGTTCTGAGCAATGCCACTGTACAAGATGCTTTGTTGTTGTTGTTGTTAGGTGCCGTCTAGTTGGGTCTAACTCATAGTGGTCCTATGTGCAACAGAATGAAATACTCCCCACTACTATGCTGTGCCTAGCACTATGTCAGTGCTTCTCTGCTATTTATAGAGTTTTCAATGACTGATTGTTTGAGGATTGCTTTGGGAGTCAGCTCCCACATCCTTCTCCCATTTTTGTGGTGCTGGAGATGGAACCCAGGGACTCAGAGAAGATGTTTTTGGAGCAAAGATAAATGACATGCTCATATGTCCAGTATATCAACAGATAATACCAGACATCAATTATAACCTTATTAATTCTTATACCTAGCTCATTCTCTCAGCTTTTTGGGGTATCTTCTCAAGGGTAACTTTCTTTCTAAAATAGCACTCCCACATCCTTTATTTCTCTTCCCTATTTTTTTCTTCTTTGCATCTACTGTTACCAGACAAGGTACCATGTTTACTCTGCCTTCTGACACTAGGGGATAGATTTTTCCTATTTTATCATCACATGCCCCTATATGTCCGTCAGCTTATTGTGCTGTGGGGGCCTGGGTATTGCTGTGATGCTGAAAGACACTGGTATTTCAGATACCAGCAGGGTCACCCATGGTGGACAAGGTTCAGCTGAGCTTCCAGACTAAGACAGATTAAGGGAGAAGGACCTGGTAGCTCACTCCCAAAACAACTAGCCCTTTGACAACCCTATGAACAGCAAAGAAGCACTGTCAGATATAGTGCCGGAAAATGTATCTCCTTGGAAGACATTCAAGAAAGGACTGAGGAAGAGTTGCCTCCTAAAAATAGTTGTTTTTATTGCTGTTAGGTGCCATGGAGTTGGGTATAGAGTCAACCTTAATGACAAGATTGGAGTAAAGCCCCTGGGACCTCTTTTTGCTGATGTGTCACAATTCAAAATGAGAAGAAATATAGTGACTACAATAGTAGGTTCAAACATAAAAAGATCATATGCCTGGTATAGTGTTGGATAGTGCTTCATTTTGTTGTACTTAGAGTTATTACAAGTCAGATCTGATTCCACAACACCTAACAACAATAACAACATCATCATCACATCAGGAGAATCTAGCTCATTTTCTGGCACCTAGAGGGCATTAGGTACAAAGGCCAGCAGTAAATACTTGTTCAGTGGATGAATGAGTCATGAAACAGACAAGCCCAACAGAGAAGGACTGGACACTGGCCATTGGCCCTAAGGGATCCTCTCTCTACTCATCTTTTCTATACTCTGTGTCCATGCTGACCTCTACAGATGACATTAGCCAGCTCTCCATAACAGTGAATGCCAGCTGGAGATTAAAGGACAGGAGGAGAGTGAGGCCAGGCACCTCGTCCCCCAACCCTGAACTTTTGAGGTCCCTGTGGACCACTGCCCCTATTGGCAGCCCTTTCCACAGGACTCTGTCTCTAGTTCCTAAGACCTAATTACACCCTAGACTTTTTAGGCCCATGAGTCATAACAGCTGGTCTGTTATAAACCCAGGACATTAGACTTTTCCTTATTATTTCCCTACACTGTATTCACATCTTTTAAAGTGCCTTGTCTAGTGTTCTTGGATCCTGATATGTTGTTGTTGTTGTTGTTGTTGTTGTTGTTGTTGTTGTTGCTAGGTGATAATAGTGGGTGAGTAAAAAAGTACTACTACTCCTTCAGACCACACTCCCTAATATTACCTCCACAATGTAACTTCACTAAGTTGTTTCAGCTTTTCAAAGTTTAATTCTATTCCTCAAGCTACTAGGAATTCTATTCCTCAGCTCCCCTACCCAACTCAGCTCTGAAGATCTGTCCTCTGCCTTGATCTAGGGTGATTATCCAGCTTGAATGTCATGACCATTCACCCCACCTTCCACTCCTTTAAACACAGTTTCCAACCTTTCTTCCCACACTTTCATCGGGATGAAATGCACCTTAACTATATACCTAGAGCACCACTGCCTACCCACCTCCAACATGACATTTATTACAGGAAATTATAATCACACAGTTTTGTGTCTCTCTCTTTCTCTCCTTCTCTCTATCCCCCACCTCCACCACTTTTCCTCCAACATACACATAACAAAATATAGGCTACTAAAGGGAAATAACTGTTCCATACAGCTTTGTTCCTTGGCTTTCATCAATAGCATGATGTTTACCATATACTAGATACTCAAAGGTCTACAGAGTGATTGAAGGGAAGAATAAAAGGAGTAGATGGAGCAACATTACTCTTCCTTTAAGTTTTCTTGATTTAGGCTCCTGTGATAATCTTTTCACTTTTCATTGACCATTGTAGAGTTCTCTTTTTCCCTTTTCTGTGATTAACAGAACATACTGTATATCATACATGCCCTAATAATTTGTAAACACCCTAGCTGAATATCATATTTACACACAGTAATTGTGTCCCCATGTTGCTATGCTTCTGTAAACCAAATGTGGTCACAGCTGGAAATTAGAATCTCTGGTGAGATTCCTGACGCCCATACCTGACCCTGGAGCAATTAAAATCTCTGAAGGTGGGACCAGAATGTTAGTAATTCAAAAAGAAATACTCCTCCTTCCCCACCAGCCTATGTGAGTGATTCTAATGTGTAGTCATGATGGCAACTTGTATGAACAGCCTTCATATTCGTGCTTCAGTCATTGCAGAGATTCGTTTCCATTTGAGCAAATAAAAAGGTAACTAATATTTCTAAAGTGCAAGTAGGTGTGCAATGGAAGCTTTTACTGGTTCCTGTCATTGTCTACCTCAAACCCTACTGAAGCACTCATCCTATTAGTGTTTGATTTACCTCATGGGCACAAGTACCTTAACTCACTCCCCCTCAATATCCACCATGTCCTCCCCTCCTCATTTGCATTTTTTGTCCCATCTCCTCCAGGAACTTACTCTATCATATGTCTTCCTTGCACATTAATCTTCTTCCTCTCTGTTTAAGAAAAAAAAATGTTCCCTAAGTGATCAGACTTACTTTCTTCTTCCTTTCACCTTCGAACTTTATGGAGAAATTTATAGTCACTTTGCCCTATTCTCCTGCAATTCATTAACATTGACAACCTGTCTTCCTCACTCAACACTTTATTAAAGGTGTTCCCTCCAAAGTTGTCACTAATGGCCACATCCACTGACATATTGGCAGCTCTCATTTTCCAAAGATCTCTCTGCAAAACATTTGGTCTTTCAGCCCACGTTTATTTTTGACATTGAACTCTCCTGGTCCTTTGCTGACTCCTGGAGAACATGTTCTTTCTCTTGGGCTTCTTTGCCTGCTCTGCGGCACTAAATATTCAAATTACCTCCTAGATTCTTCCCCTGACATTCTCCTCTCTTCTTCCCTCCCCCTCCTCAGCCATTCAGTTTTATCTCTTAGTTCCAGCCAGAGAGCACTGAAATTTATAATCATTAGTTCTAATTCCTTGCCCAATCTAATAATTTTTCTACTTAATTCAAATATCACCTGCTTCAAGTAGTTTTCTGGATGTCTTTCCATCTTCCGCATCCCATGGCACTTTTCCCATTGTAGTAATTTGTTTGTTTGAATCTCACAATTATAATGCAGCTGTGGTTCTTAATCAGCAGTACACATAAAATTCCCCTGAGGATCTTTTGAAATACAGCTATTCCTCAACCCTATCTCTTGAGATTTGTTGCTAAGTCTGCAGCAGGGCCTTAAAGTTGTAGATTTAAACAGTTATAGGGGTCACTGTGACAAGCAACCCCAGGGGAAGAGAGAGAATGGCTGAGGCCTGGGCTCCTGAGAACTGGGTCCTTATCTTCCATAACCCAAAGTTCTGGCACAGGGCCAAGCACAGAGGACCAGCTCAATAAATGCCTATTGGATGATGATTTCATCTTAATGATGTCTAATCCATCACTCCATTTCCCACTGTGGATTCCATTTGGCTGGTCTTGAGTTCATTTTCCACTCTGCTGCTTCCTGACTGCCTTTCAGCTCACCTCACTCCCCAGATGCTATGCTGCCCTCTAAATCTTGCTGGGAGCCTTTCTAGTAGGCAAACTTTCCAGCAGAATATCCTCTTTCTCCACTGTCTTCTTTCTTTTTCCCCTGACTCTCTTGCAGACATGAATGCTCCCACATTTTTTCCTCTCCTCTTCTCTCTCCTTGATTCTTTATTCTGGTTCCCCCATGTAAGTTCTTCAGTGGACACTTATCTTTTTAGTATCCAGCACTGACACATTCCTCACCATTGACAGGTAGAAAGTAGACTGGAGAAAATGAAGAACTACTAGAGAAAAGGAAAGAGACCTTTCTCCCTAGTATTCTCCATCCTAGAAATACCTTCTCCATTTCAATTCAAATTAAATCAGTAAACCTCACCTGAGAATCTGCAATGTGTCAGGTGTTCTCTTAAACTTGGGGGACCAAATGTGAATCAGATATCATCTCTGACTTTCAGTTATAGGAGTCTGGGCTTGTAACCAAAGAAGTAAGGTTGGCAGGTAAATAAATTCCTAAGAAAATGTAAGATGTACCATACTAGACAATGGGATCAAACTATAGTGAAAGAGTAAAGCGAGGGCATTGAAGGAGACTTCAGAGAACAAATCCCATTGAAAATATAAACAGTGAGTAGAGGGGATGCTCGGGGGATAGAGGGTAACCAAGTATCATAGATCCTAGGGGCCCATTTGGTCCTCTTGGAGGACCACACTCTGTCCTCCAAGGCAGTTGACCCTTATCCTACATCTGGGTCACTTGCTCCCATTCAACCCTATGGGGCAAGATGGCAACAGGTCACCTTTGCACCACATCAGGTACCTCACTCTTCCCCCCTCCCATCAAGTGAGCTAAGATGGTGCTGGCCAGCTCAGGTTTCCCTGCGGCCTGATTGGCTGAGCCCCATCTGCCTCCCTACTTGTCCAGCCCTTGCCCTTGTGCTGCCTACAAGCTCTTCCCTGATTGGCCAGCTGTCATTCCTTGACTACTGGATGACAGTTGGCCTAAGGGGATATAAACCCCAGACCCTAGAGCTCAGCTGCTCATTCCATCCACCATACAGGAACAGCTTGCTTGTCCTCTGGTCCCATAAGGATCAGAGGCCTGCTCTCACCTGACCCACCTAGCCTTCAGCCTACCCGTAGCCTGCCTTCATCCTTCATGCAACGTACCTCCACCCTCACCTCTACCTACCTGCGTCCATTGAATCTTCTCCTCTTCCTCATCAATTCCTCTACCAATGGATTAAGTGCTTCAAGAGGAAAGCCTCTGACAGTCAAGCTCAGGGCCTACGAAGCAGCGAAGACTGCAGACCAGATGAGCAACAACACCCAGGAGTCCCTGTCCCAGTGGCAGGGATAGCAGCTGAGTGCCTTCCTCCCCCACCTCCCTTCCCTATCCTAACTACCTACCTTTTCCCTATCCCTCTAAATAAACCTTCTTTGTTTACTACTCCTGAGCATGATGCTCTGTTCCCTGGCTTCAGTCTTTCATAGGGTGCAAGCGTTGGGGCACCCACTTGCATCACACAATGCAGAGGGTCATGGGTTCGAGTCCAGCCAAATCCCCAAGAGGGATATAGCTCAGTGGTAAAGTGCTTGCCTAGCATGGGCAAGGCCCTGGGTTTGATCCTCAGCACTGAAAGGAAAAATGTTATCAGAAATTTGTGAGACAGATAATGGCAGGAACAGCTTCCCAGGCAGGGAGATCTGTAAGAATCAGGAAAGAGTGTAGGCAAAAGCAGGTGTGATATTGGCATATGGGCAGAAACATGGAATATGAAGGAGAGGGGTAGGAGATAAAAGCAAAGAAATAGGCAGGGGCAAGACATCACAGATGATGATCTCATGAACCATGGCAAAGGGAAACCTTGGGAGAGTTTCAAATTGCAGAGTGGCATCATCAGATTTGCCTTTAGCTGAGCACAATTTTTAGATGATCATAGAAAGTTAAAAAAAATGCCTTGAGTCTTCCTTTACCCTTTGTGAATCCAATTGCTTTTCAAGTTTACAAAAGACAAAATAACTTTGTATAAACAGATTCCTAATACAACGTAAGATGTACCATACTAGACAATGAGAGACAATTCTTAAAGCACAAAATGTGTTCTGGTTGGTATGTATGCCTTTTAAAAGGATTCATTTGGTTAAATCATTTTGTTTTTTAAATCAAGAACTGCCAAAGTGGTGAGGGTGAACATGTATGGATTCCCTAGGGACATCCATCAGTTACAATGACACATACAGACATTACATGGTGCTGTTATCAGTATGTATGATAAGCATGTCTCTGTGCTGTCTGGAACTGAGCTGTTTCCATGTCCTCCCACCATGTGCTGAAGGTCGCAGTTTGTGGCTTTGTATCTCCTGACTTTTGCAGGAGGCATGCATTCAGCCAAGGAAAGCCTCAGAGTACAGAACTAGGACAGAGTTGCTGCACTGGAAGGAGTCAGAATCATCTGGGGGTTGTGGGGAAAAATGAGGAGAGAGAAAAGCGCTCATGGAACCCAGCAGACAATCCATGGTTCTATAGAATATTGCTCTGCCAGCATCATTTCCAGTTATAAAATGGATTGCTAAATGTGCAGTGACGATTAGTGTAAGTTGTAGGCAGGGGGCAAAAATTCTGCTAAGGATGGCAATGTAAGATTCAGATTTCAAGATCATAACAAACGTAGTCAGAAGGTATTAAGATATACCTATTAGGAAGAAAAGAACAGGAATTAGAAAGTTACTACAGTTAATGATGATCTAGGTAGCAAATGGTTGGGACATTGATGATCACATAAATACATAAATAAATAGGTATTCATCATGTTTCTATCATGATCCTGTTTTTTTAAAAAACTATCTCATAATGACTAAAAACAGAAGCTACAATGCAAAGTGACCTGGATTCAACTCCCAGCTTCCTTGTTTTCTGACTCTTTGACTTATAGCAAATTACTTAACTATTCTAAATCTCAATGTCTTTATGAGTAAAATATGGGTAATATAATGTTACCACACAGGTAATTGTGGGCATGAGATAAGATAAAATACAATATAAAATGCTAGTATAGTCCTTGGGGGAAAGAAGGCACTTAGAAAATAATAAATAGTAATAAAACAGTTATTATTCTCTTTTATATGCCTTCACTATAGCCCTTAGGATATTATATATTATTTAGTAATTCCAAGACTAAATTAGAGTTCTAATAGTCCTTCTTGATATAGTGGCATATGCCATGTCAATGCTAATAACAGTGTTAAAATCCAAGCTCGTCTTTAAAATGTCCCTTGTTCATTCAGGGTTTCTTGCCTGGTTGGCTTATTTGTTCAATTCTCAACCTTTTTACTCTGGAAAATTTCTCTTCTCTATCTTATATAGTCTTAAATGCTGTCATGAGTCAGAGAACCTAGGAGATAAATCAAGTAAACAGTATTCTACAGTCTTCAATATTCTAGATGAATCTGAAAAAAATCTCCTGAGAGATGCTACATAGCTTTGTAAATTTATTTCTCCATGTATCAAATGTCAATCTGTGGAAGTTCATTATGTATGTGTGTGAGTATGTGTGTGTATATGTAAAGCTTTTTCCTCCAAGTGCACATTGATGGAGTTATACTTCACAAAGATGATTCCACTAACTTTGAGAGGTAAATGGAACCTTTTAGGGGCCATATTCCTTTCCTATTAGAAAAGCAACTTTACCTTCAGAGATTCAGTCCCTGAAATGAGGATGCTGACATGAAATGTGTAGTCCTCAAACACAGTGCGTATACCGAAATGATGCTAAGTATAGCCCTGGACCAAGAAGAGAGGGTTCATATATCCTGTGTCTAATAGGATCCTAACCGACGGCACCACCTCAGCTCATGAAATGAATAGAATTCTGCTGAGACCTCCATTACACCAGGATGGATGGATAGGCACCTGACTCCATCTATTTTATTCATTTTCTGGTAGATTCAAGGGAAGAAGGACTCCTAATAAAGTAAGGGAGCTAGG
This sequence comes from Pedetes capensis, assembly GCA_007922755.1. Lineage (NCBI taxonomy): Eukaryota > Metazoa > Chordata > Mammalia > Rodentia > Pedetidae > Pedetes > Pedetes capensis. Next base: position 28,265 of record VMDO01002787.1, on the reverse strand, counting down.
AGGATTCAAAATAGGATAGAAGGACCCAAGACTACACAAACCTCACCCTCACATGTTCAACCCAGCACTGAAGCCACAAGTTAGAAGTCAACCTTGGTCCCAGCTTAATGTGAGCAATTTTCATCAGATCAGAGCTCCTCCATGAAGAGTGACAGGGATAGAACAGTACTCTTGCTATGGAAATTAAACCCTGACATAAAGGTCAGCCTTGGGTTTGCAGAAGTGAAAGCAAAATCAAGTGGGACATCAGAGGGAGAGCAAAGGTGGCAATGCTTTTCCAGAGACACAGCCCAGTGATTGCACCAAGGCGCAGCTGAGGAAGTGGCAGAACCCCACCACCACCATGATCCTATACCCCCAAAGCCACTGAAGTAAACACACAAACTAACTCAGTGCTTTCAACTCTGGCCAAAGGGGCCTGGGAAGTTCCTAAAGATACAAAAGGCGAATTGAAGCAGGACATAGCAGCATGGGGCCCAGGCACAGGCTTCTAGTATGGTTTTTAAGCTCCCAGGGTAATTCTAATTCCAGCTACGCTGAGACTTCCTGGTCTAAGTGAACATGTCTCTGCCCTGGACTGGAGGCAATTTTTCATGACCCTTCTTCTAATCAGATGGACAATCCTGTCTTCTACCAATTAGGACACTCTGGAGCTAGCCAGGGCATGAATTGACTTCTTTTCTGAGATCTGAGCTAAGAGTATTAGGATAATTATAGAATTTTGAAAACCTCAGTCTCTTCATTCTAGGCAAATGTGGCCCTTTACAGAGAAAATATGGCCAATCTTTGAAAAAATATTCAGTCATTTCACCTTCAAGTCTAAATAGCAGCAGTAGCTGCCATAGACTAAGCATCTTCTATCAGTCGGACTCTGTTTGAGATGCTTCCTATGCATATCACTAGTGCTTGTACCTTGACATAGTAGATATTATTGTTAAATTCCAAAATGTCTAGATGCTCTTCCCTTCTCTCCATGTGCACAGCCACTATCTTAACCTAAGTGGCCATCAGTTTTACACCAAGTCTACTGCAACAGCCTCCTGCCTGGTCACCTGCCTTCAATCCTGTCTCCCTCCGATCTGTTCTCTGCATAGAAATCTTTGGAAAATATGAGGAGCATTACTGAAAACCCCTGATTGGCTTCTCTTGGAATAAAAGTTAGACTCCTTTCCAAGACCTGCAAAGTTCTGCACAATCCAGCTTCTGTTCTCACCCCCAACTCTCATCTGTGCCCCTCTTTCCCTACCTACCACACTCAAGCCATACTGGCTCTCTTTCAGTTTAAGAAAGTGTAATTTTTATATTTTATTTTATTAATTATTTATTTAGCCATTTTACGGCTGTTAGACATGTTTCATCTGCATAGACCACTTGTCCTGATTCCCTTAAATCCCTGGGGGCTATGCTGAAATAGCACCTCTACAGGGAAGCATTTCTCTTCACCCCATTTCAGTAGCTACCTACTCCCTCCCATCTGTTTTCTACAACTCTGCCATGTTTGTTTCCTTCTTCATACTTACCATCACTGCAAGTGATTATAGTAGAATTATTGTTTTTGTCTAGTTCTCCCACAAGACAGCCAGTGCCTCCATGACAGTGCCTCATCACTTATAGTCATCAAACTACCCACCATATTTAGAACAATGCCCAGTGGTTAGCCATTTGGTAATAAGTATTTCTTGGATGAGCAAAAGCATCATTTTACAGATATCAAATAAGCTAATTAATGTCTGTGCAGAGAAAGTGCTAATAAACACTTTTGTAGACATTTATCTCCTAGGGAGAAAGGAATATCCTGCTAGGGTTGTATAACAATATCTTTTTTTAAAAGATCATGTTTACCCTGAAGACCTTAAATAACTGTAATTGTCCTGAATTTCCTTTGCTCCACACATAACCTAAGTCATAGTTATGACTGCCCATGAGCTAAGTATATCCATTTGGTAGCTTGAGGTTAAGAGGATTTTGCAACAGTGGAAATCCTTAAATTGTTAAAATGTGCTTGCCACAAAGTGTTATTCTTAAGTGCTATCTACCCTGCCCAGAGGGAAACCCCTATATTTTATCAAGTTGCAGTCCTTTTGGGTCATAAAGGGATTTCCCGTTGGCTAAGAGGGGATGTGGCCATTCACATTAGCATCTGCCAGTCTCCTACACTGCCATCTTGGGCATCTCAGTGAATTTCTGGTGGGTGGACCCTCCAGGGCTCTCTTACCTGCACAATTCTGCTGAGGCTCCCAGTGGACTTTGAGGCCTTCTCTCTGGCAAGCCCGGGTATATGCCAGAAATGACTCACAGTAACAATTTTTATGGATTGGACATTCACACATGTCTGTCACACAGGACCTGTGGGACCCAACAGAGAGACAAGAACAGTTAAAAATATGAAATCATGAAATACCTGAAATGTGGCTGGCAGAAAGGGTTGGGTGGTTCGATGGGAAACCCTGATTGGCCATTAAAGGTTGATATTTTAATAATGGTATAAAAATGGTATGAACATCCTGTATACAACGTTAGTGCTAGACACCTCTGAGCACTGTAATATTATACTTGCTTCCTTCTAGACCAGGGTTGTCTTAAAGAACTTGTAATGATGGAAATGTTCTATAGTCTCCACTGTGCAAAGCAGTAGCCATTATCCATATATATATATATATATATATATATATATAGAGAGAGAGAGAGAGAGAGAGAGAGAGCGCCACATATATAATTATAATTTAAATTAACTTATATAAGTAGCCACATAGATTTTCTGGCTACCCTGTTGGAAAGGCAACTCCTAGAATACAGGCCTCATTCAACAAGCCACCCTTTAGAGAATAGCACTAGTATAAGACTGATAGATTCCACTGTAATGTAACCAAAACCCATGACCAACTTAATGAAAGCATAAAGTACCATGGCTTTCTTGAAAATGTACAGTTAGCATTCACTTTTGCAATATCTTAGAATCCTAGTCTCTTAAGGAACATTACATCTGCTTTCTTTAGAATTTAGGGTAACAAATTCCCATTAAAGTAAGCATTTCTGCTATCTTAATTAGACTGAGTAGGAAGAGGACTGAATCAAGGTCTTCATACCTTAAGTTTAAATATGAAAATGGTGGATCAAGACACAAATTTTACTGTTACTGTTGTTGTTGTTAGGTGCCATCGAGTCTATGATCCACTCATAGCAACCCTAAGGACATTAGGGGAAACAGTATTGTTTGTGCTTCTCTGCTATTCACATTGTTTTCAATGGCTGATTGTTTTTGGGGGGGAGTGGGTTGCTGAGTCCTTCTCCCAAGCCTACAGCACCTTGTGTTCCCAGGTGGACCCCTCTCCAAGTACTAACCAGGCCTGATTCTGCTTAGCCTCCAAGATCTGATGGGATCAGATGCCAGGCTGCAGGCCAAATTTTATTGAAATGTTTTTAAATGCAAGCTAGCAACTTTTCAAACATGTTAAACACAAAGACACAATAATGACCTTACACTTGTACATAATATTACCTTTTGCAAAGTGCTTTCCCACACAGTCTGTCACTGAATGGTACACAAGCCATGCTAAGGTCTCTTTTATAAATGAAGGGATGGTGTTACAATTGAATAGAAGGGCCCAAAGTCACACTTAAAAGCTTCAAAAATGCATATTGAATTATATCTCCTAACTTTGAGAGTAGTCCTCTTTTTATTACACCATACTACAATCCTCTCATCCTCAACTTTGGGCAAATTTACTGCTTAATAATTTTGAGTTGACATTTATGCAACAGGTCTCCAAAGTTAATAAACTTAAGCTGCGCTTATTTTTTTCATGTCTTTTCATGCCTTCATATCAATCTTATATCAGCTCTTCATAAAATGGTGGCAGGTTGAATGGGGGCTATATACTTAGAGTTGCCTTTCCAACAGGATAGCCACAAAGTCTATGTGGCTATTTGTATCTAAGTTAATTTAAATTAAATCAAATTGGAAATTCAGTTCCTCAGTTGCATTAGCCATGTGCTAAGTAGTCAACAGCCAAGTATGGATAGTTAGCAAATTCTCTTCTTCACAGAATCAATTTTCGGGCCAAACACAGAAAATGAAGACAATATTCAAGGTTGAAAATGGCACAGATGATCCTGAAAAGTCATTGGGCCATGGCTATGCAATGTCAACATAGCAGTATTTTCTCTTAATGTGGGACTTATGGTCCACCTGATTGGAGAGGATGGTCAGGTAGCCCTGGGTACTAGTTGGCACATCACCTCCTATAGACAAAAATTAAACGGCAGAAACTATATTCAAGGACCGATGGTCCCACAATGTACCTGCAAGGGTATCAGAGTCCAACACTCAAAGGCACAGACAAAAGATGAATGGAGCTGAAACCTAAAGCCTGTTCATTTCACTGAAAAACATTACTTACTACACAGTAACCATGACAATAAAAAAACCCTGCTCTCTTTCCTCTCTGTAATAATCAAAGCCACATTTCCTGATCTTTCCCCTACTTTCATTGCAGAGATCCTGTAAATCCCAGTATAGAAAATGCTCTCAGGCACTGAACACACAGTGCTGTCTTCCTATGGGGTGGAGCCTCTGTACTTGCAATGAATAGCTAAGATAAGTCTGTCCTCACAGTGGCCTCTCCATGTCTGCACAGGAATCCTCATCAACACCATTCCCTTTTTGTTCCAGTTTTCATTTCCGAACAACCCACATCCATCATCGTCATGGACTTCACCACTCCATTTCTGGCTGCCCCACATTCTAACCTCTAACACGGCTCCCATTGACGTAGTAGAGCTGCAATGGCATCTAATGGGCCTGGGAAATTGATTTTGTTATATAGAAAAAGGCTGATCTTAACATGTGGAAATAAGTTCCCCAACTGGAAAGAACATCTATTGTGATTCTACAAAATTTCATGACCGGTAAACAAATAACATTTAATTTATTTGAGTGAAAAGATTGTTAGTGAATGTTCTCCCTTTTTTTTTCTTGATTTCTATTGTATGCCTCATGAAGTTATTGCTTCATATTAAGAAGAATTATAAAGAATTAAATCCAGATCACTGAGACCGTGGAGAGAAAATGTTTTAAGAATATTCCTAATAATCACTGCATACATGTACTCTACCTCACCAACAAAACCAACTAGTAATATACCTACACATTAAAACTAAGGAAGATGCATGCTTTTTATATGACTTGGTACTCATGAGAAACAACATTTAATGGAATGATGTTTAGCAAAGCGCTGGAGTTTAGTTCAGTTGGTAGAGTGCTTGCTCTGTGATCTCTGAGACCCTGAGTTCGATCCCCAACATGGCAAAAATGGGAGAAGGACATGACAGCCCACTCCCCAAAACAATCCCAAAAGGATCAGCCATTGAAAACCCTATGAGGGTTGCTATGAGTGGGACACTAATCAATGGCACTTCACAATACAACAACATATTTGTCAAAAAACAGTCCTTTACTTGAAAGATTTCACATATTTCAAAGGCTTGAAAATGTATCTTGTCAGAGAAGTTAAAATTCTAAGACAATGTTTTTCATTTATCAGGCTGATGATTTTTACAAAAAATTAGGCCAAGGGTTTATGAGTAAATGAAGATATACATAGTCTGCTGGCAGAAGGATAAAACTGATCACTCTTAAGTTGAGCATGCTGTTACTTTAAGCATTTTACAGGGCTCCTCTCCTGGACTCCACACAGCAGGGGGGATGAGGTGGAGGTTGTTACCACCCCACTAAACAGATAAGGAAACTGAACTTTAGAAATATTAAGAAGACTACCCAAGGTCACATGGCTAAGGACAGATTCAATTCTGCAAAACCAGAAATACAACTCAATTTTTTTCTGGTCTCAAGACCTACATTCATAGTAACTACATTAGAAGATGTCTCTGGAGAACATTTTGGCAATATTTATGAATAGCCCAAGAAAGGCCCTTATTCTTTGACAGGGAAATTTTACACCTAAGAAGATAGTAATGCATGTGGACAAAGACTTGACATACAGAGATTTTCATCACAATGAAATTTACATTGAAAAAAGAAAACAGCAAAAGAGGAAATAACCTAAATTGCCCACCATAGAGGTCCAGTTAGACAAATTTAGGTGACTTGTACAGTGAAACACTCTACAGCCATTACAATGATGTTTTGGTAATAGATTTTTAAAATGTGGGAAAACATTCAGCATGGATTAACTGGAAAAAAGAGAGGATAACTAAAATTCAATATTGTATAATCACATACAGAAAACAACAATAATGGAAAACAGATACCAAGGATTTTTAACAGTTAACTCTGGGTGATGGACTTGTAGTTCTCTTTATTTTTTATTTTCTATAGTGAACACATACCACTTTAAAAAATATAAATATCACAATTTATTTTCAAAACAATGCAAAAAACAACATGCAACATATTAATGTTTAAATCAGAATTTAGGAACTATAATGGAAAAATGAAGAATACAGCCTCAGAGAAAATCACAGCACCCATTTGTAGGTCTTGGTTATTAAATAATTCTCCTGCTAAAATCTTTCCAATCTGCATATTGAGGGCCTCCTGATACAGACTTAGATTCAATGCACTTTTTATGTCATCCTGACACTTCCACCTCATTGGTCTCCTGATTCTGTAAACTTGACATAAAGACAGTTGGAATAGATAATGGAATAATTATGCATGTTTTTGCTGGCTACAAAGGAATTTATTAAGAAAAAAATAAAAAGCATTTTGAAATGCACTTCAAATTTGGGGAAGAAGCACCATTACTAATCAACTGGTCAATTTGTGTTTCTCACACTTAATTCAGTATGAGGAAGGCCTAATTTACAACACATTGTAGTTGACTTTTAACATGTCTCTGGAAGATTATTTACCTTTCTTCAGTGGATAATGCACATATTCATTTTATACAATAAGTTTGTTGTTGTTGTTGTTGTTGTTAGGTGCCTTTGAGTCAGTGTCCGACTCATGATGACCCTATGTACAACAGACAAAAACACTATTGTCAGTGCTTCTCTGCTATTCATAGGGTTTTCAATGGCTGATTGGCCTTTTAAGGGGGAGTGAGTTCTGGGTCCTTCTTCCAAGCCTGCAGCACCTGGTGTTCCCAGGTGGTCTCCCATCCAAGTACTAACCAGGCCTGACCCTGCTTAGCTTCTGAGATCTGACGGGATCAGACACCACAGTGGTATAGATGCACGCTCACATAAAATAAGTAGCAAAATGTTAACTACTTTTAGTAGTTACTGAGGTTCATGGCTTTGGTATCTCTGCTTTCATATTTTTCTGTCACAATTTTGTTCCATTGGATGTGGGGTTGGTCAGGAAACTCAGCTGCCTATTGGTCTAGTGTTAGAACACAGGTTGCAGTACATGGAGTTTTTCCAGGCAGGCTCTATAGGTAAAGAGCACCTGCCTGCTCTTTGGGTTTTCTTCTGTAAGGGAATTAAACTAACAAAGGAATCTGGCCTGCACAATCTCTTTAAAGCATACTTTCCATCATTGTCATTAGGTGTTGTTGAATCGGTATCTGATTCAAGGTGACCCTACCTAGAACAAGCGAAACACTATTGCTAGGGCTTCTCTGCTATTCTTAGGGTTTTCAGTGGCTGATCGTTTTTTGGGAGTGGGTTACTGGGTCTTTCTCCCAAGCCTGTAGCACCTGGTGCTCCCAGGTGGTCTCCCATCCAAGTACTAACCAGGCCCAAACCCTGCTTAGCTTCCAAGATCTGACGAGATCAGACGCTACAGTGGTATGGCTGCAGGCACTTTCCATCATAGGAACTATTAATTAGTATGTCTAGAAGTGGTTTTCTCTTTTTTTCTTTTTCTTTTTGCAGAACTTGGGGTTGAACTTAGGGCCTCACACATACTTTGCAAGTGCTCTACCACTGAGCTGCAACCTCAACCCATTTTTTACTTTTTATTTCGAGACAGGGTCTCCCTAAATTACTCGGACTGCCTCTGGCTTTGAATCTGTGATCCTCCTGCCTCTGCCTGCTGATCGCTGGGATTATAGGCGTGAGCCATGGAGCCTGGCCTAGAAGTGGTCTTCTGGTTCATCTGCTTAGCCCTGGCATCCTTCCTGGCAGCTGAGAGGCATAGGTAGGGCTGTAGCTCTGAGTGGGCCTCACAGTTGCTCTGTGCTGCAAGACGGCATGAGGTTGTCAGGAGCTACTGCAGGGTCCCAGTGAATGGTGGGGCAGCGGAGGCAGCACTTTGTTACAGGCCAACTTCTACCCCTCTCTATTGGGTTCTCACTCTGTGTGTGTATGTGTGTGTGTGGTCATTCAATGCCTCCTTGAAAACACATTTTAACCCTTTCCCTCATGGTATCCAGCACAGTATTAGTATCAGAACTGACCCATGGTTGGTTCCATCTTGGAAATCTAGTCATCACAATTCCTCTACAGCAGAGCCTTTGACCCTCTTTCCTTCCACCAAGCTCCTGCCACATCCTCCTGCAGAGCTCTAAGATTGTGGCCACCAGCCACACATGGCTATTGAAACAGGGATAAGTCAATCACAAACAAATGAAGTTACAAATTCATTTCTTCAGTCACACTGGCCACATTTCAAAAAGTCGATGGCCATGTGTGGCCAGTGGCCACCCTGTTGGACCACATTAATTTAGAACATTTCTATCACCACAGGAAGTTCTCTTGGATGGTGCTGTCAAGAGTTCAGGTCTATCCTAATCAGGAAACCATTCCTGTCCTCCCAGGGGGATTTACAGGAGCAATGAAATTAGAATTAGGCTCACTATGCCTTCTGACTGGACATTTTAAAGGAAAGTTCAGATTTTTTGGCATCATATTCAAGGTTCCGGGCAATCTAGAACTCATCTACTTTTCTTTCTTTCCTTTTTTTTTTTTTTTTCCCTTGGTTCAACTGGGAGTTGAACCAAGGGCCTAGCCCTTGCATGTTTTGCAAGTGCTGGACCACTGAGCTGCACCCCCATCCCATTTGGTTTTTGTTGTTGTTGTTGTTGTTGTTGTTGTTGTTTTTACTTTCCGAGACAGGGTCTCGCTAAATTACACAGACTGCCTCTGGTCTCAAACTTGCAATCCTCCTGCTTCTGCCTCCTGAGCCACTGGGATTTCAGATGTGTGCCACTGCGCCCGGCTCTTCATCTACTTTTCTAACTCTTTTTTTTTCCCATTCATTCTTTCACCAGGTCATATAAAATGTCTTCTCAGCCCCTGGGCTTCCTTCTACCTTGCTAATTCTGTCTAGAATGTGCTTTTCTGTCTTTTCCACTGGGAAAATATGATGCCTATACTTTAGGGCTCAATTCAAATTCCTATTTGGCACAGGAAAGAGCTGCCACACATGTAATACTGCACAGACTATATTCACCATCATAGTGAACCATATCACCTCTTTCCATGCTGGGAGTGAAGACTGTATTGGCTCGTCCAGCCTGAGACAGTGGCACAAACATGTAGCTCAGTGAACATCTAGCAAGTCGTAAAGAAGAGAAGGGGCCTGATCACCTTTGCCCAGCTCACAGAGTTAGAAAATTGCCCATGGATATCTGAAGAGCATGAATTCCATCCTTGTCTCCACTCCTTGGCCAACATGTAACATAGCCATGGCCCTGAGGGCTGCTGGCCACAGCAACCATTGTACTAAGTTGCTTCCATGAGAATCCATTCCGTTGTCACTTTCATTTTGAACCTCTTGAGCTCCTTTCTTGTCTCCTAGGGAATTTTTTTCTTGATTTAATAACTCCTGGAAACAGGAATTTGATGAGAGAACTCTGCTTTAGTGACAAGTTTCCAGAAAAGCACATGCTCAATACTGTAGGAACAACCTATAGGTTTTCAGGTTATTAAAAAGGCAAGCCTCCAATATTGCTGAAATCAAAATATCAAACATGTCTCTGCTTCCTAGCAATAGCAAATCCAAGCAGATTTCCCTCTGCTTTCTCTGGCACAAGGGCCACTTCTGTGACACAGAGGCCAGTACCTCTGCTTCACAAGCCCAGTTTTGAAAGACAGATGCAGTAACCATTGGGAACTCTCTGCTTTGGCTCCAGGAAAACAGAAAGGCAAGCAGGGAGCAACAGCAGCCAGATCTATCTGGGAGCCAGACACCCAGGGCTCTGGCCTTCCCCTCGGCCACCAGAAGAGGTCTTTGGCTGGACTATGTTTGTCAAGCTGGAGGTCAGCTTTTCTGAGAGCAATGGCAGAATCGGGCGGAACTTGGCAGCAGAAGGATGAGAGCTAGAAAACCATGTTGTGGCCATATGGCCTTCCTTTCCCCACATATCCAAGAAGTTCTTAGAAGCAAGTGAAGGCGTCTTAGGCTTTTTGATGCCTGGGCATCCATAGGAAGAGGGGAGGGAGAAGAGATGAGAGACCATGCTGGCTGGCCAAGTGGGTCAGCTACCATGATACTATTAAAAATCTCAGATGTTTAAGGGTTAACATGTGAACCCTTAAAATTCTATCCTTATCTCCCTACCTTACCTGACTTGCAGAGACACAACTAGAGGCAGTAGCCAAGGAAAGAAGACTGAACTATGTCATATTATACCGAAGAAAATCTCATCTGGGTAGTAGCTACTCTGCTTTTCTCTTCAAGATTATATAGATGCCTGCACACATTCACTGTTATCCATCCATTGAGCAGGGAGAAAACCAGCACTCTAATATGAAAAGCAGGGCCAGCAGATCCAATCATATGAGCCCTAAGCTTGCTTTGTTGAGCTGTTAATGAAAGGGTAGCGCAAGCCTGCTGAGCCAGCCAGCAGCGAGCTCCTGTTGCTCTTTCGAGATCTTTCCTGGGCCAGCTACAGTTTGGCACTATGTGATACTTGCCTGCTGTGGCTCAAATATTGGCAAGAATATTCTGGGTTGTGTGGCTGCCTAGGATCTCCAGGACAGCACAGCAAGTCCAGCTTTCTCTATTCCATTGTCCATTTCATGAACTTGATCTAGAGGGACAGGGCAGAACAATACTAGGATGGAAATATAGCCCGCTTCTCTGGTTATAGATAGAGAACTCATCTCTGGCCCAGCCTCACTCTGCTACCCCACCCCAAAGTCGTCCTTCTCCTAAGTGATAGGAAGGAACTCATGGAGCCCTAATGGCTTCAGGACGTAAGCAAGGCACAGAGACTAGCAGATGTGGCCTGCATCTAGAAGGAGAGATTGGGCAGATACTGGAAATCAAACTCCACACGGCTATGAAGAGCAGGAAGCCAGTGCAATGGGGTACTGAGGACTAATTCCCTGGGGTGCAGCAGGGTGGCCAGATGGCTTCACAGCAGGAAACACATGAACTGGGTCTTTAGGATCTGTGAAATTTTGCCTGGTGAGAGAACAAGAAAAAGGAAATTTCAGGCAAAGGCTGGAGGCCCAGTAAAGGCCCCAGTTTTCAAATCACTGGATCTTAGATTTGATAGTCATGTGATCAATCTCACAAGGTCAGAGGACCTGATCACGGAGCAGCCTCTTCCAGAAGACCTGGAGGACAGAGGCACCTTTCCTTGCAGGCCTACGGCAGGTCTGCAGTTCTATGACATTTCTCTCTTCTAGGGATCCCAGCCCTCATCATGTCAACTCTGATTCTCAGCTTGGCTACCCAGAGCCCCACAGAACTGGTCAACCATTCCTGCCCATGATCACACTACAGTTATCCTCCTGAGTGCCCTTGCTCAACCTGGACTGTCACCTTCCTGCCTCTGGTGCCCTGTGCTCCCTATAACCTGCCCCACTCCTGCCTTGACATGGGTGAAAATCCAACAACCAAATTAACAAGAGGAAACTTAAGAAACCTTCTAGATAATTATTCATGATGAACCCCTCCTTTGATGGCCTGTATTCTTCTATACAATACTATCTTATATACATTGCCTATTTATACATAGGAGGAACAATTTCACTTAATTTAGACTCTTTCCAGATACTGAGAAATATCAGTTTTGTCTTATTTTGGTTTTTTGTTTGTTTGTTTGTTGAGAGAGGGTTTTACTACATAGCCCAGGTTGGCCTCAAACTCTGTGTCTTCCTGCCTCATCTTCCCATGTGCTGGCTTTATAGGTAGGCACCACCATCCCAAAAATACATTCATTTAAAAAAAATCAAAACATTGCCCAGGAGATGAATCACATTACCTGCACAGCAGAACCTAGCACAACATGTTGTTTTTGTTAGGTGCCATCTAATCAGTATCTGACTCATAGAGACCCTACATACAACAGGGGAAACACTATTGTCAATGCTTCTCTGCTATTCATAAGGTTTTCAATGGCAGATTGATCTTGAGAGTGGGTTGCCGGTTCCTTCTCCCAAGCCTACAGCACCTGGTGTTCCAAGGCAGTCTCCCATCCAAGTACTAACCAGGCTCAACCTGCTTAGCTTCCAAGATCTGATGGGATTGGATGCCACAAGGCTATGGCTGTACGCAGCATAACATAGACGTTCCAAAATATGACCATTAGCCTCTTGACCTGTTTCGAATGCTACAGATTATTTTTCTGTAATAATGTACATTTTTGTGATCACAGAAACCTCCTTTAAGGGTAGCAATGCTAATGATTTTCCATGGATGCCAATTTTAAAAGTCCCACCCACCTGCATTCAGTAGAGTTATAATTTTAGCAGTGACCAACCAATCAGCATGCATCTTCTAGAATCTAAAATAGTTTCTTATTTTATAAGGTTATATATCAGACCATACATGGAAAGTATGATACTTATGCCCATAATTAAGTTTTATTACATCTTAGAACTTTTTTGCACTATTCTATTTCTTCCATACCTGAGGCTAGAACTCTCAAGGGGCCAAAACCAGAGACTATACAAGTCGAATATCCATTATCCAAAATGCTTGGGACAAGAAGTGTTTTAGACTTCAGATTTTCTTCAAATTGTGAAATATTTATATGTACATAATGAGATATTCTTGGGGGCGGGACCCAAGTCTAAATATAAAATTAATTTGTTTCATAAATACATTATACACATAACCAGAAGGTAATTTTATACCTTTATGTTTAGTGTGCAGGTGTTTTAAATACTACCCATCACATTAGGTCAGGTGTGGAATTTTCCACTTGTGGCATCATATTGGCACACAATAACTTTCAGATTTTGGAGCATTTCAGATTTTGGATTTTTGGATTAGAAATGTTCAACCTGTATAATCACTAACGAAGTTAGAAATACCCCTCTTGGGAAGATTGGCTGTCTTTGCTTAAGTATGAAACACTGGCTTCACAGAGGGAAAACTGACTAATAGATTAATAGACATTCACTGAGTTGTCAATCTTCCAGAGATAACTCAGTATTTCAATTTGGGCAGATCTTGGCAAAGCCACGCAGATTGTGTTGAAAGAGGAAGTCACAAGCCAGCCAAGGTGAGTGAAGCCTGGTCACTAGCCCCCTCTAGTGGCCAATAGTTAGAGTGCCATGACACCATAAATTCTTCCAGGAGTATTTGCTTCTAACTCAGAAGCCATACTTTTTTGGAGGCTGGCTGATAAAAGAGAACATAAAAATGGCTGCTTGGCAGAAAATCAATCACTTTACTCTTAAATTCATGTTTAATTCATCACTGTCACGCTCACTGTAAAGCAAATACAAGGCTGATGGATTAAAGCCATGTCATCCTAAGAGCCCAGCCCTGGTGCCTGGTCAGAGGGGTAGGAATCCCTGAGGCTCACTTCTGCAGAGGACTGGATGAGGTGTGACACCAGTGGAAGAGAAGCCTAAATTGTGTCTCTCCTTTTTTTTGCAAAATCTCATTTTACCAAGACACTTCACTCCACAAATTTTTTCTTTGTAAAAAGTAACCTCAAATACAAGAGTACCAGACCCTCCACCTGTTGTTAGGTACCATCAAGTTTGTGTCCAACTCATAGAGACCCTACATACAACAGGGAAACACTATTGTCAGTGCTTCTCTGCTGTTCATAGGGTTTTCAATGGCAGATTAATTTTTGGGAGTGGATTGTCAGGTCCATCTCCCAAGCCTAGAGCACCTGGTGTTCCCAGGTGGTCTCCCATTCAAGTACTAACCAGACCCAAGACTGCTTAGTCTCCCATCCAAGTACTAACCAGGCCTGACCCTGCTTAGCTTCCAAGATCTCACAGGATCGGATGCCACAGGGCTATGGCTGCAGGCGACCCTCCGCCTAGTAGGAGAGAAACACTTTATTGTGAGAGAGAAGAAAGCTAACTTTGTTTGCCTAGCCCCACACTCTCAACACAGAATGCTTCCGGCCACTGAAAAGTGTGGGGATTTTCCCCACCTACCACCAATTCTCCAGTGGACACCAGCTGAGTGTCTTCTAGTGTGAATCAGTTCTAACCCTACCTACGCCTGGAGGCAGAGTCCAACCCCACAGGTGGGAGGCTCAGTCCCCAAGGCTGCTGCCACTTCTGAGGTCCATCACAAACTCTAGGTTCTTTTGCCTGGGCTTCTAACTGTGGATATAAATTGGGGCTCCAACGAGCCCTCCTCTGTCTCACTAATTTATTAGAGCAGCTCACAGAACTCAGGAAAATACTTTACTTATATTTACCAGCTTCTTATTAGGAATACTGCAAAGGATTCAGATGAACAGCCAGATGGAAAAGGTATATAGGGCAAGATATGGAGAGAGGGCACAGAGCTTCCCAGCTCTCTCCAGCAGGGGGGCCTTCCGGGAACTCCCACATAATTTGGCAATCCAGAAGCTCTCAGAACCCTGACCTTTTGAGGTTTTATACAGGCTCCATTCCATAGGCATGACTGATTGTATCATTTGTTTTTGGTGATCAACTTTTAGCCCCTTTCCTCTCCCCTGATATCCTCAGGTATGGGGAAAAGAGGCAAGAGGAGTCCCAGGGGCAAGATTTAAGGGAGTGCTGGCTGGCTCTTGGGCTCCTGAATATAAAAAGCTTCCCTAAAGTATGTTAGCAGGGCACGCTGCTCATCTGGGGGGAAGTGGTGGGCAGGTACCTGCAGCACTATCTGTTGGAAGCTGCAGCCAGGTAAGAAAGACATGACCACACCTGGATTAAAGAAAACCTATGTGGCCTTGAGCACAGGAATCCACAGCCCTGAATGGAGATGAAGACTGGGGGCCATGTAAAGCAGAAATTGCCCCAGCTTTGCCCCAGCTGAAGTTCAGTGACACGGGAGTACAGAGGTGGGACTTTGTCATCTCTTTTCTGTCCCTCCAGGCTGCCACATCTCTCACCCCATTCTCTGGGCCTCTGAGATCCTACCGTCTGTGGCACAGCCGAGGCAGCACAGGTCTGGCAGTGGCATTGGTACTGGTGGCCATGGCCTACGGGGAGCCCAGCATTTGGAGTGCACTCCAGGGCTGGAGAAGTTTGAGAGCCTGCAGGCATCCAGGATCTGAGGCCACACCCCGCCACACGCGGCAGCCACCACCAGCTGCTGCTTCCAGAGGCCTTTTTTCACATTAGGCAGTGGATGGCTGCCAAGTCCTACAAACGGGCAGCGGCACAAACCCTCCGCTGCACGCGTTAATAAAAGGCCAGTGGTGGCGGAGGATGTGGTGCCATGGTGAACTTTCTCAGATGCTGGGGGCCTTTCATCAAGCATCTGCTGTGCGTTTCGGCTCCAAAATAAACCAGCATTCACATTCAATCACTGCAAAAGGAGGGGCCTTTCACACCCCACACTCCAGGCAACCTCTGCTGTACAAGTATAACAGTCTTCTGGACCCAAAGGGGAAGCTACCCACCCCAAGGGGCCGGCCCCACCCTGCCAATGGGGACTAGTGGGCCGCCATTCTCAAATCAGAGAGGACGGATTCCGCTGTCAGACACTCCCAAAGCCAAGTCATAAACACAGCCACAGGCCTCCATGCCTACTTGCCCTCCTTCAGATAGAGCAGAGCACCTCCAGGAAAGCCCAGGACACATGGACCCAGAGGCCCCAGAACACTTGCCCAAAGATCCCAAGTGATTTTATTGTTGTTAACAGCACACCATTAATAAGTGGCAAAGTCAGCATTCAAAGGCAGGTGCAGCTCTCTCCCCTACATGATGTTGCCTTCTATAGCACACGCTATTCCTTCTCCCTGGAATGTTCTTCGACCCTCTTCCCCTGGTTAAAACCTAGCCAACTTCCAACATGTGGCTCAATAGCATTCTCAGGGAAGCTTCTGAGATTCCAAAACCAAATGAGGTGGCTCTGAAACCTTCCATTTGGTGCTCTGGGATGGCTCTTATCACAGCCTGCACCTGTGTCCTTGTGTGGCTGATCCCTTGCCCCATCTACTCTACTGAGTTCCAGGGTGGGTGGGTTTTGCTCTCTCATTTTCCCCACCCCCAGTGTAGTACCTGATCAGGACAAAATGCCCCAAACCTGTTTTCTGAATACATTAATTGTAGATGTTTATATGATCAAGACCATAGGAAGTATCTACTAAAATGACAGTGAGGATCAGGTGGTCAGTGACCTGAGGGAGATCACAGTGGAGTGAGCATCCCTGGATCTGACCACTTCTAACAGACCAGGGAGAATGAAGTCTGAAGCCTGGATTTGACACTCAGGTGGTCACAGGCAGCCTTTGCAGGAATGGTGGAGCGGTGGAGACAGAGATGATCACCGAGTTCACTGAAGGTGGAAAATAAGTGAAGCATTGCCTACAGCCCATTCCCTAAGTAGGTTGAGAGTGAGGAGGAGAAAACTAGGGAGATACTTTGACAGGAAGCCAATTGTGTGTGCATATGTGCATACGTTAGTATCAAGAAGACTTGAACACATTTTGCACCAAGGGAAAAAGAAATCCAAGAGAAGATGTCGAAGCTGAAGAGATGGAGGAGTTAGGTAACTGTCAGAGTAATGTTATGAAGGAAACAAGAGAAGGTAGGGAGGAAGATGCTGGGGAAAGACTGCTCTTCTATTCACTCACAGTGGCTAGGATCAAATTCCTGGAAACATGAAAATGTGAGAAAGACTCAAAAGCTCCGATGCTCATATAAGGAATACAAGTATTCCTTTCATAACAGATGTAGAGGTAAAAAATCAGGACCAACTTGTACATCAATAGTTGAAGAAGAAAGTACCAAGGTCCCAATGCAAATATCTATCAAAGAAGGGGGTAGAACTGAATGAAGTTTGCAGATGTTTCCAGGTGAGGAAAGGTTATAGACATGGAGCAAGGGTGATTCCTCTGGAGAGTGACAGTCCTCTCTATATCTCTATCTCTCCCCGTGTCCTTGGAGATCTAGGGTAAATGAAAGGAAATAAAACTGAGCCAGAGTTTTTAATCAGGAGAAATTTGTTGTTGTTAAGTGCCGCCAAGTCCGGTCTGATTCATACCAACCCTCACAGGATTTTCAATGAATGATTGTTTTGGGAGTGGGCTGCCACATCCTTCTCCCATTTTTGCAGTGCTGGGGATCAAACCCAGGGTCTCAAAGAGTGCAGAGCAGCACTCTACCAACTGAGCTAAACCCCAGCCCCAGGAGAAATTCAGTGCTGGAGAAATTTGCCCTTCATGCCTACGAATAAAATTATAGCATGACGGGTTTTCTACACCTTAATTCTGTATTCTAAAACTAGTGATGGCGCATTTTCCCCCAAGGCTGAAAACCTGAAATTTAGATAACACTTTTGTGTGGGGAGGGTTGAGGATGGACTTTATAGATGTTTTCTTCCCAAATCTTTTAATGCTCCCATTATAAAGATCTTAATAGCAATAATCATGGCAACTCAAATTAGTTTAGGATGGTGAGAACTCAAAGCCCTGCAAGAGGCTGGATGACTCCGTAAAGAGTCACAGAATTACAGAATCAGTGAGTCTTAAAAGGCCTTAGGGTACATCAACTCCCTGCAGGAATTCCTTTTATAAACCTCCTGACAGATGGTCATCCATCTGCATCATCATATCTGTGATAGGAGTTCAGTGGCTTTTTAGGAATATCATTCCTGTGATAGACAATTACAATGTCTCTCAGGAATTTTTCTTATACACTCAATAAAAATGTGTTCAACAATTTCTACCCATTTGTTCAGATTCTACCTTCTGTTACAGTTTGGAATTATCCTATTCTATTTCAGCTCCCATATGACATCCGCTTCAAATATATTACATAAAATAAAAATGTTCCACTTAGAAGTTTAAACTTTTGGGGGACTTCTAGAGCTATTCCTACTATGTCATTTTTTACTTCCTGTACTTTAATTTTATTTACATCCAGAAAGTAAATGATGTCCCACCTAAGTATAAACCTTCTTTCCCTTTTATTTATTCTTTCAACTAATCTTCCACTGAGCAAAGCCTGGTGCTTGCCTCTAAAGAAAGGGTAAAGATGAATAAGGCTGTGTTCCCATTTCAAGTTAACAATGCACTAAAATAAATTGTAATGGGAGAAAAATGATGTGTGTTATAAAAATCAATACTGTATTGCCAAGGGAGTTCAAGGAAATTCAGAGATTATTCTTGCATGGGGTTAGGGAGTAGGAAAGATTTCAAGGATGAAGGTTCATTTAAGTTCTATGTGAAAAGAAAAAGTAAGTTTGACCCAGGCAAAGAGGAAGGGAAGACTTTTCCAAAAACCCACACATTAGACATACCTTTGTTTGAAATGCCATGTGTTCCATTTGGGGATCTGTGAGCATCAGAAAGGGGAACAGAAGACATAACAAGTTAACCGGAAGATGGGCTTTTGCTCAAGGAATGAAACTTCTTGTATGTCAATCTATGGAGCATGAATGTTATATGGGAAATCAGAAGGAGCCAGTGACAGTCTAAGCAGAATACAAAATATACCTCAAGAAAGCAAGCAGGTATTTTAAATGGAGTGAAAGGAGTAGAGATGGGGGATTAGATGGAAATTAAATGGTTAGAGACTCAACTAGAGATTATAAGAGGAAGAGATGCTGCAAGGTCTTATCTTTGGGAATATCAGTTAGAAATTGAGAGATGTAAAACACAGAAGATGGGAGAAAGTTTAATCTGTAGATGTTGGAAAAGGGCCTCCTGTTTAAGAAGAAATGGAAGGCTTAAAGGTGTTTCTGAAGATTTGAACCTGGGTTTAGTCTTCCCCCAAATCAGAGGAATGTAGGGGAGGAGCTGATAGTAGAAAGGGGTGGGAGCAGAGAGGATGAGTTTATATTTCTACATGTGGAGTTTCTGTTGGGACACTCAGGCAGTGGTATGCTGGGAAATGTTTAGCAACTGGCTCTTGGGAAGTTCAGGTGAAGAGAGGGAACCTCTGCTTTGTAATGCTGATTTCTATAATGTAAATCCTTGTAGGGTTGCTGCTTTTGAGCTATCAAAGTGACATCATTGATCACTGAATATAGACTTGGGGACAGTCTAACAATTGCCTGTAGAGAGCCAGGACAAGCCAGCTCCAGCAGTCCTCTATACCCAGGTGAAAATGTTCAACAGACATTGGAGTGGGGAGATAGCTTGAACCAAGACTGTTCCTTCCTTACTGCCCAATAAACACAATGCAGTTCTTTCCAAGACAAAATTAACACTATGACCATGGACTGACCTAAGCATTCCTACTGATGTGTTTCTAACTTCCAGTCAAAAGTGACAAATAGGTCCTCATTCTCTTTAACAAACTTTCAAATAAAAACCATAAAAGCAAGCGCTATGAGTTTATGCATGTTTTATTTTCATAATGTCCTAGGATGATTCTCGCTTTAAGATTTATCTGTTTTGCTCAGTGGGTAGAGCACTGCGCTGCAGTCTCTGAGGCCCGGAGTTCAATTCCCAGCACCGCAAAAATGGGAGAAGGGCCTGGCAATCCTCTCCCAAGGCAATCCCAAAAGAGCCAGCCATTGAAAACCCTATGAGGGTCGCTATGAGTCAGATACCAGCTCGACGGCACCTAACAACAACAACAACAGCCTACCATAATATGGTAACTGTTTTGCTAAATCAATTTTAAAGGTTGTTTTGTTTCACTGCTACCTTTACAAGTACTTCTGGGCTGTATACTGTTTTATAATGGCTCATATTGATATTGCTCAGTCAATCATAAGATGCAATATAGTCTTTTTTTTAAAAAAAAAGGAAAGAAATAGAAGATACTTTTTATTTTTTCTCAGGTATTTAGAAATCTAGTATCATAACTAGATAGTAACAGGGTAGTTAATGGTGTTATGAGGTTGGTAAGGGGTATTGTGTGAAATAAGAAATTTAGAAGATGACAATAGTAAATATTTCATATAAAGACTAGTTGAGAGTCATTTACCTGGGAAGAAGATAGGAGGAAAAGGGTAAAAATAAAAAAGGAAAGATCAAGAAGTTGTCATTTTCCATTTGTGTATTTCCACTTTGAGTATGGACCTCATCCTATCCTGTCCTAAGGACAAAATAGCAGTTAAACATTTTTATGCAACAATTTCTTATACTAAGGGGAAAAAATCCTCTTCATTACCCATATAGTAGTCAAATGTGCTTTTAAATATTTAACAGATCATAACACCACTCTAATCAAAGGTTTCCAAAAATACCTCATCATGTTTAAAATCCAGTCTAAGTTCTGATCATGGTCTGCAAGCCCCTGGATGATCTAAGCTCTTTCTGCTCTATAAAATCCTATTTAGCAGCTCCAGATCACTACTTTTCAACCAGTCTGGCCTCCCTGCTTTCTTTAAATATGTCAAGTTCACTGCTGCATCTTCCTGGAGCCATCTTCCAGGCTCATGGAGAAGGACTGGTTCACTCCTCAACTCTCAAGCCAGAACAACCCCCTCAGATTTTTATCCTTGACACTGGTATCTAAAATATTCCCTTGTCCCCACTCTATCACCCTCCCCAAAATCAGAGATTAATCAATTTGTTGATTACTAGTTTATTTTTGGTCCCACTCTCCAACTAGAATGTGGGCGTCATAAAGAATGCTCTCTAATTTCCTGCTGAATCTATAGGACTTAGCATAACCATGAACACATAGAAGGTGCTGAGTAAACATGTGTAGAATGGAGATTGCTTCCACATCCATTAACTGGACATGGTTTTTATGAAAAGAAAACCTTGTGAAAGAATGATCCTATGTCTACCATCTTTACCTTCGTGATGGCATATTAAGTGGTTTGAGGTCCTGCATGGGAACATGGGCAGGCAGCCATGTTAAAAGAGACACAACTAAGCAAAAATGTGTTTCTTTTTCTCTACCATACTGGGAACAATTTATATACCCCATACAGCCCTACAGTAAGGCAAAGCAAATCTATATACGAGTTTCCTTTAGTCATTCATTGATCCAAGTAGCATTTACTGAGCACCTACTACATGGAGGCATTGTGCTGAGAACAGATGACGTAAAGATGAGAATTCAAAATCTCTACCTTAAAAGATTTAAAACAGAAACATACATAAAAAATTTTGTTGACATATGATCAATATTATAATAAAGATAGGAAAACAATACTGAGACATAGCAGCGGGGGCAGGCGGTAATCAACCAAGTTGGGAATATAGACAGCACATTTGAGAAAACTTCTTTGAAGAAAGGATCAATGATCATTCTTGCATGAGTTTGAAAGGCAGATAAGGAAAAGGAGCATAGCAGACAGAATGGCCTCTTGTTGTTAGGTGCTGTTGAGTCGGTGTCCGACTCATAGCGACCCTCATAAGGTTTTCAATGGCTGACTGTTTCGGTATTGCCTTGGGAGTGGATTGCCAGGCCCTTCTCCCATTTTTCTGGTGGTGGGAATTGAACTCAGGACCTCAGAAACTGCAGCACAGCGCTCTACCAACTGAGCTAAATCCCAGCCCTAGAATGGCCTCTAGAAAGCCATTAAGCCCTGAAATGACACCACCCATCTAGGGATTATTACTAATTTTATATGGCATAAGTGGTTGCACATGTGTGGAACAGGACCATGTTCTTACCAAAATATAACAAAGAGAGCAAAACTAAGAGGACTATACACTATTTACAAAATTTAAGAGCAAAAAATACTAAATAAAATCTAATTAAATAGAATTCAACAGTATATTACAAGAATGATATAGCACAACCAAATGGTGTTTGTTTTAGGAATTCATTGCTGGTTTGATATTAAAATATTTAAAAATACAATTTTTTCACACTGATAGGTCAGAGAGTTACTACTATGTTCATGTTGGCTGATGCAATACATTATACAAGAAATTCAACATTCATATTTATTTTAAAGTGTCCTAGACATGGTGAAACTGAAACAAAGAATGCTTCTTTAATATTATGGAGAGTCTGTCTTGATTTAAGAGGCTACAATTATTCTCAGCAGTAAAATAGTAAAGGCATATCAGTAAATTCACAAAGGCTGGCAGGCTTCTGTGACAACTGTTATCAGTATTTTTAAAGTTAAATGTTCTAAAATTTACTTGCTTACAAATGACATACCTATAATTGAGAAATGTCAGAAAAAATTCAGTTATAAAAATAGTTTTCCAAAATTCCAGGAATAACTGCTTAGGAGATGCTCTGTAAAAAGGACCCAACTTGAGACACCAACTAGTCAATATAACAAGAAGTAGAATTTAGAAATACAGAACTTGTTAAGGAACAAATAATCAAAGGTACTCATGTAAATGGAGAATGTTTTGTTGTTTGTTGTTAGGTGCCATCAAGTCGGATCCAATTCATAGGGACTCTCATAGGGTTTTCAATGGCTGATTATTTCAGGATTGCATCAGGAATGGATTGCCACATCCTTATTCCAGTTTTGCAGTGTAGTTCATTATTTTTATATGTGAAGCATAAGTGTTAATGATGTGATAAGAATCAGAATCATATTTTTAAAACTCAGTTTGGCTGCACAGTGCAGGCTGGGATGAGGCAGCAGAGTCCACCCTAATATTTCATAGGAGGGTGTATCTAGGGGAGGAGAATGAGCAACTGGTAGCAAAAAGAGATCATGACAGTCTATGCCAAAGCAATGATGATTGCTAATACAACCAAGGAAACAGATTTTAGATATGTAGGAGAGCTTATGATAAGATTCAGAAACTGATTGAATAGTTGAACACGTGAGTTAAAGGAGAGGGAAGAATTATATACTCGACAAATATTTGCTGAGAATTTCCTATGTGCCAACATCAAATTAGATGCTGGGCACCATGGATAATTAAATGAGAAGATGCATTAAGACAGCAGCATACTAGAAAAAAGGAGAGTTTAAAATATGTAGTTTCAACACACAAGAAGTAGGTTTAAGTACAAACAAACAAACAAAAAGCCTACTATAGATACTAATTAGCAGAAATTATATTAAAAGTGTGTTCAAGTGAAAGAATAGGCTAGAAGAGACCCTAAATGTGTTCACTTAATGAAGAAGAATAACGTGGAACTTCAGGGAAAGGGAGAGTTGGCCAACTGATCTGCAAATTTGGCTAATAAGGAACAAATGTACTGTGACTCAGGAAACAAGAGAGTGACTTGTGGACAAGGAAGAGGACACAGGCATCTCCCCCATTGTTCTCAGCCCTGATTACATCTTCAAATCACCAAGGAGCTTTAAATCACTCCAATGCCCAGGCTGAAATGTGCTGGATTCTGATTCTCTTAGCCTAGGTATAGCCAGAGCATTGGAAAACTCCCACGTGACTCTGAAGTATAGCCGTGCCCAGAGCCAACCCCCAGGCACTGCTCTTAACATGGGAGCTCTTGGCTCATGATGCAGAACTTTCTTCCAAACAAGCACCGCTAATAAGGCCCCAATCTTAGTATGCCCCAGATTGAACACTAAGCTTGTAATTCTCCACGAGAATCCTCATAGTCAGTAAACTCACATCTTCAGAACGAAGAAACTAAGATACAGATTCTCAGAATCCTCTACAACCTAAATAGCTTCCCAACCTAAAAAGTACTGAAAGTACGTTATAGTCTAATGATTTTCTTCTGCCCCTGTTGCACAAACAAAATTGTGGGCTCGAAATAAAAGCCTTTCCTCCCTTAAATCTGTATTAAAATAATTTTACAAATGCCTTTTGGTATCAAGATCTTACAAATGTGCCCTTTTCTATGATAGTCTATTAAAAATAATGTATGATATTAAAGAATGTGATATAAGAACCAATCTGAAGTGTTTCTATGAACTATAAGCAGAACATTACATTTCCCACTCTAACCTTTGAACAAGAATCAGGTAAATGCTGAGGCAAAATGTCATTTCAGACCTTTGATGAAAATCATTCCTATGTAAACATCATAAATGCAGGGGGGAAATGAACAATTTGGCCATTATTAAAAACATTCAGAAAAAAAGAATTATAGGAGTTTTTCTCAGTCTGTTACTTCCAATTGTCCTTCAACTGAGGATCACAGAAAAACCAAAATTTGCAAATGGAGGAAGGAAGGAGCTAAGAGCAGATAACAGGGCTGCAAGAGGTTTCTTGTTAGCAATGATTTCTTCCCCACAAAAGAAGTCTGTGTTTCTCTTGGCTTTGCTCTGCAGGGCTGGGGTTTATATTCACACAAAGTCACTAAGGACTCAAGGTCCAGCTGGTAACTGACCTTTTGACCTATGCTCCCTCTACTCAAAACTGGCAGAAGCTGGGCATGGTGGCACATGCCTGTAATCCCAGCGGCTTGGGAGGCAGAGCCAGGAGGATTGCAAGTTCGAGACCAGAGGAAGTCTGCATAACTTAGTGAGACCCTATCTCAGAAAGTAAGGAAAAAAATAAAAGGGCTGGGGGTGCAGCTCAGTGGTCCAGCACTTGCAAAGCATGCAGGAGTGAGGCCCCGGGATCAACCCCCAGTACCACAAAAAAAAAAAAAAAAAAAAAAAAAACCTGGCAGCCATGGCCTGGGCTTCCCCAAATCTACTGAATCATATTCTGTGTTTTAACACACTCTCAAATTTGAAGAGCATGGGCCTGCAGCAGAGCTACTAAAACTGTGGTGCATGTAACAGCAGCAGTAGCAGCACCCAGAGCTAGGAGGAAATGGAAATAATTGGGCTCTTTCCAGAGATACTAGAGCAAAATCTATGAGAGTTGGGGAAGTGGACAGGAATCTGCATTTTATCAAGCTCTCCAGGGAATTCTTGTGTACAACAAGGTTTAAGTAGCAGCAGTCTATCACAGGTTTCTGCCCCATTTCCCCGCTTTCCCCTAGAGGACTGGCCTCAAAAGAATAGTAAAGCACAAACCCAGGGCACAAGCCAGTTCACCGGAGTATGAAGAGAAAAGAACAGACTTCTCTTTCTGCTTATTACTACCCTATCTTACCTTAACATTTTTGTCTTCCATAGGGAATGTGATGTACTAATACTGAAATACAGAGGGAGTCAAAAAAGGTATACACATTTTTAAAAAGAAAAAAATGTATTAAAATGATAATAATATATACTGATAACAAAAGATAAATACAAGTCATATTTGACTTCTGCAATTGCAAGAGATGCTCAAAGTGGTTACCATAACAGAAGAAGCAGGACTTATTGCTACATGAGGCCTCCTGGATGTTCCCTTGTGCACGGCACATGAAGTACCATGCACCTCAAACCTATCACGAATGTGCACAATTTTTATGCATGTTAGAGGTTCTGTTGCATACTCCCACCTCCATTGTCATTGTACTTCCATAACATTCTCGAATTTCAAATAATACTTCAAAATGGACTTATGCTCCTCAAACAACAATCTGCTTCTGACATTTTCTTCAACTGTCCTTCCTGTTGTATGGTGGCGCTAGTATTCATTTGATTAATGTCATCTTTTGAGCAAACATCATAATATACATTGCTACCATATTCAACTTTGGAAAGTAACAAATAGATAATGTCTCTTAAAATGCATACACAAAGCCAGGCTCATGCCTGTAATCCCAGCGAATGGGGAGGTGGAAGTAGAGGGATCACAAGTTTGAGCCCAGAGACAGCCTGCATAATATAGTGAGACCCTGACTCAAAATTTAAAAAAAAAAAAAATGAGCTGAGGGTTCAACCCAGTGGTAAAGCACTTACAAAGTATATGCAAAGTCCTGGGCATAACCCCCAAGTATCAAAAAAATATGTGTCTACATTTTCTCATACCCCCAGTATATAGTCATATATATGTATGTATGTGTGTATGTATGTATGTATGTATGTATGTATTTATCCTATAATATATATGTGCAGTAGATATTAGATATATGTTCAAATAATCTTTCACATGGAAGAATGAGCATTTAAAGATATTCCAAGCCTCAGTGTTGATCCCAGTGGCACACTGATACCCAATAGTATAGGGAAATCAGCTTGGGAGGTGTCACAGATAAACTTCTAATAATACTTAAACAAATCCATAATTTTCTTATTCACTAATTCTAATTAAACTTAGGTTCAAAGTTATCACCCTCATCATATGATTTGTAGTCACTTGCATTCTTTCATGTTCATCTACTGACAATTTGTTCATCCATCCATCCATCATTCCCCAAACATTTGCATGGCATTTATAAAACATTATATCCCTGGCACTAGGAATAAAACAGTGACGTAAACAGATATAGTCCTGCCCTATGCCACTCCCAAACTCAGTCAACCATCAGCAGTCAACCATCAAGCAATCATCAGATGAGATGAAAGCTGTGACTGGAAGAACAGATGGAGCAGTGGGTACAGAGCTGGAGGAACAAATTTGGTCTAGAAATTGGGGTGGGCTCTAAATATTGATAATTTGACCTGAGCCCAAAGGAAAAGTAAATAGAAAAGACACAGGAGGGGTTTTGCTTCTACTTACTTTACAACAAGGGACAGCACATCCCCATCACTCCTCTAGGTCATAGCCAGAGATCATCAACAGAGGATGGATATTGGGTTCTCCTTAGAAATGTCAGAAGAAAATGACAAAGCCAGTGGTTTAAAATCTGTCATAATCTTTGCATATTTCTACTTTTAATCACTATGTTTTTTCAAGTTTTTCAAATTCAAAGTTTAGATCTTGACCCAATTTCTACCCTGTTCCCAATAAAATATCCACAGAGGATTTAAAAAATAATATTTCACAATGATAGGAATTTTCTGATGTGGACCCCTCTAAAATACTCATATTATCAATATGGTTATTAAATCTAATTTTTGCCACATATCCATAGCGATTTCATTGTATGGAAGATGCAGCTACATTCCTCAAAGAGATTAGTGCGTCACTCATTCACTCCCTCCCTCCTTCAGCAAGTGTGCACTGGACATCCACTATGTGTGGACAGAGGGAGGGCACCAAGGAGGCAGAGGGCATCACAGGCCTCATGGAGCTAAGAGTCGGCCAGTGAACAGCCCTGTCGTTGGGCTCAGAGCATGTGAAAGGGTATGGTAAGAACCTCCTCTGAGTCCCAACCCTGAGCTAAAGAGTACTAAGAAGAAAAAGGACCAAACAGAGTCTGGGAAGGTAAGGATAGAGTTGCTCAGCCTGGGCCTTTGGTGGACAGTGTGATAATCAGGGCTTTGTCATCTCCTTCCAGTTGTATTATTTCTGTTCCATGGGAAGGCATTTCAGCTGCTCACATGTTGTACAAATAACCAAAAGTAGTTTGTCACTTTTTTAAAAATGCTGAGGACCAAACTCAGGGCCTTGCACTTGAGAGGCAAGGGCTCTACCACTGAGCTAAATCTCCAACCCGTTACCTTTTTTAAGGGCAGTAAAAAGTCCTTGCTCTGAATTTCTTCCTTGACAATGTTCTAGATTCAAGGCACTGTGTCAGCACAGTATAGATGCTACATAGATGTGTTTGTTACTTGGTTGGAAGTAAAAGAAGAATGAAAAGTTTTTTCTTAAGACCAGGGTAATGCTCACTGAATGATAATCCGTCCTAATACAGAGTAGAGTCTGTGACAAGAGTAGATTTGTATTGCAAACTTACAGTAAAAGTCCTACCATGAAAACTGACTCAATAAATCCTTCTTGTTTAATATTCATGACCAAAACTCTCAGGAGTCAAGGCAAAAATGGAGTAAGAATGCAAACCAAGAATAAACTTCATGAGTAGAACACTAAAAATCAAGTTGCTTTTTAAATATAAATAAAGCTAGGAAAAACGAAAGGAATTCAGTTTGCAATTATAAACATGAAGAAATTCTATACAACAAAAAATAAGAAAACCAAAATATTGAATCTAAAATATGAACTACCAGCTGGCAAGTAACTCAAACTTTGGTTTATAGTGAAATATTTCAAACAGAAAAGAACAGAGAGTAATATAACATGTACCTATGTATCCAATACTCAGAATTAACAAAGGTTGACATCTGGCTGTATTTGCTTTAGATTTTTAAAAGGAAGAAAGTATTAGAAATATAGTAGAAATCTCTTTGGCCTCTTCTCTATTTCTATTCTCCTACTTTCCTCCACAAA